>RJVU01057277.1:2494611-2516054 GCA_003731715.1 Anabarilius grahami
AAAATAATTGTTGACATTAATATTTAAAAAGAAAATATAAAGCAAACTATAGTTATTATAATACGAATAATTATAGAATAATTATATAGCATATAATAACGAATATAAAAAATGTAATAAAATAATATAATTTAAAAATTGTATGCAATTGTAAATATAAATAAATAAAAGTAAACTTTTAGAATGAGTTAATAAAACATTTATTATCTAAACTAATATTCTCTCTTTTTTTATGCATTAAAATGCATTATTCACTGAGTCTGAACGCCCATTAAGAATTCAAAAACAGCATTTCAACCACACACCGACTTTAACCTGTTTATTTGTCCCAATGTCCAGTAATAATGGGGGGTCAATTTTGCCATGAACCACATCATGCAAAGATCAAAAAAGCAGGTGCTCACACAGGTCACACACACTCAACCCGAGCTGTTGACTCTTGAGTTATTTGTCATCCAGCATTCAGCATAACAAGTTTATGGCTACAAAGTCTACTATGTTCCAGAGTCCGTCCTGAAAGAGACCTTGAGGGGTTAAACCTGCGAGGGACCATAACCTTGAGCAGCCGCTGATTACGCGACCACACGCCATCTACATGTAACAGCAACGAGTTCACTCACTCTCTAGTGCCCTTGATGCTCTCGCTGGACAGGAGACTGACATGTACCGTGATATAGCACTTATCATCTGACACACGCACATTCATTTCAGGCTCTTTTGGGGACGTAATAACCCAGTCAGAATGACTATATATACTCAATACTGTACAGATTGCTTCTGGACTTTTCAATTCTCACCTAAACTTTGATGCCCTCACAAAGCTTGTGTCACAATTTGCTTTTTCACTCAAATTACTGCAATGCACGAAAGATGCTGATTTAAATGATAAAGTATTTATAGACTACGGTTGTATTTGCTGTTCAAACAGTCAGAATTTGCTATTAGAATCATCGATGCAAAAATGGGAATTATGAAAAAATAAAATTGTTTTGAAATCGGTGGCTAAAATTAGAGATGCACCGATATATCGGCCAATAATCGGTATCGGTTGATAGCCGATTGTGTGAAAATTTGCTTTTATCAGCCGATACCGATTATTGGCCGATATATCAGTGCATCTCTAATTTTAGCAACTGATTTCATAACAATTTAGTATTTTTTTCATAATTCCCATTTTTGCAAAGATGATTAGTTTGATCATTTTGATAGTCAGGGCCGATATATCCTGTCAATCAAACGAGAGCATTAAAGAAAATGCTAAGAAACCAGTTTGATGTTCAATATTAATAGTTATTGTATGAATTAATAACATTCAGAAAGTTAAGAAATATTAATTTAATCTTCAGAATTTAGATAATGTGTGTTAATATTAATTTGAGTAATGCATTTTTGTTTAAAACTGATACCAGTTACTCTGAAACAAGATGATGAAAAAGCATTTATTTGCATTTCTTTCAAAATATAATAATTAAAAATATAATTATTAATTATAATGAAATTATAGTTTATTTAAAAGAAGGTATAAAAGGCAGAACCTCCAAACTATTTGTATCGTTATCGGTATCGTCAGATATCACTCTGAATAATCGGCTATCTGTATCGGTGGAGAAATTTAGTATCGGTGCATCTCTAGATAAAATATCTCTTATATTATTTTTTGTATATGTGCATCATTATTAATTAAAATAAATGAATATATAATATTGTCATAAAAATAATGACAGAATACAATACTTTCTTTTCTTTATGCAATAAATATTTCCTATCATGTAAAAAAAGATTTACATAATCAATTTTCCTTCTTTTTTTTTTGTGAGATTGTTTCATTATTGGCCAGGTGAACTAGGGATGTGATGTGTGAGATGCTGGCAGAGGTCACACGGTGCACATTCCTGGCCGATGGTGATTCGCTGTGGGGTTGTAGTTGCTGGAGTTCAGCGCACAGAACACAGGCACTCGCCTGAACCCGAACGCTGGCATTCATCCAGGAGAACACCAGCGCTGACCGCTAACCTCCCAACACACACACAACAGTAAACACACTCGCACATCTGCTGCTGAAACGCACTGAGAGCTACAGCTTGTACTAGGTCAGTTAAAGGTGCAATAGGACATTTTCAGAGAGGCTAGCAATAGCAAGCTAGCTTCCAAATCATAACATCCTACTTGTCAGCGCTCTCCAAAGCCAGAGAAGCGTCTGTGGTGGACATCCAACCCGGCCCACATCCAAGTGTGATGTCAGAAGCCAGGCCCATGCCTTCCTGCAGCCTTTTTTAATTGGTCATGTCAATCACAGTATTATATTGCCTACACCAAACATTGATTCCTAAACCTACCTGTCACTGTAACCTTAACAAATGAAATTAGCTGGAAATTAGCTGGATTTCTGGTGAAGTGGTTTAGGAGGGAAATCGTGCTTATCCTCATTAACTTTGAACATCGAGAAGACTTAAAGGGTTAGTTCACCCAAAAATGAAATTTCTGTCATTAATTACTCACACTCATGTCGTCCCAAACCCGTAAGACCTTCGTTTGTCTTCGGAACACAAATTAAGATATTTTTGATGAAATCCGAGGGTATCTCATCCTTTTGAGGTCGAGAAAGGTACTAAAGACATCGTTAAAAATGTCGACGTGACTACAGTGGTTCAACCTTAATGTTATGAAGCGACGAGAATACTTTTTGTGCGCAAAAACAAAGCAAAAATAACAACTTTATTCAACAAATTCATACTGCTACGCTATTTCCATTGCAGAGCTTCAGTGTTTATGTCTGAACGCGGGCTCACGAATGTGCCGTGGTGCTCACATGACCAGAGCCGGCCAATGCTGAGCCGCCGTTCGGACGTAAACACTGAAGCTCTGCAAAGGAAATAGCGTAGCAGTATGACAGGGGACAGACGAATTTGTTGAATAAAGTCGTTATTTTTGTTTTGTTTTTGCGCACAAAAAGTATTCTTGTCGCTTCATAACATTAAGGTTGAACCACTGCAGTCACGTTGACGGTTTTATTGATGTCTTTAATACCTTTCTGGACGTCAAAAGGTGCAATGCCGTTGCCTATACCCTCTGATTTCATCAAAAATATCTTAATTTGTGTTCCGAAGATGAACGAAGGTCTTATGGGTTTGGGACGACATGAGGGTGAGTACTTAATGACAGAAATTTCAATTTTGGGTGAACTACCCCTTTAACCCTCACATCCAATTCTTTATCATTTACTTATTATATTTGTCTTTTCTGAAACACACCTAAAACCTACCTGAAACACTCAAAACCTATCATTATGCTTAAAAACCCTTTCAATCGGAAACCTACAGACAACAAATAGGGGTTTCCACAGTCAAAAGGGGATAGGGAGTCAGACACCATATACAGTATATAGGCCTATCCATCATGTCACGGGATAAAACGAACGACTCAGATCGGGAGGTGAGGTGAACTAACAGACTGCTAAGCTGAACTGACAGACCCAGCAAAGCAATGAATTAATCGTTTCTGTTTCTCATTATTTGGCCTTGCATTGCAGTTTTTTTTTTCTTGTCTGCAAAGCGTCACAAGAGACGGCGTTAAACTACCTCATGTCTCAAAGCAAATAACATTACAATGACAATGAACGTAAACAATTTGGAAAACTTTTACCTGACTGCTGCAGATTCATTTCGGTGTTGATACTGTACATGGAAACGCATAATTCCGAATCTGAGGACTGCAGCAATTAACATTTTGTCAGAGCCACTAGTAAATTACACATTATTTTGTTTTGTTGTCTGTTCAGAATCATGGGAGAATCGTGATCCCTATTTGAAACAAAAATTGTGATTCTCAGTTTATTCAGATTAGTGCAGCTCTAATCACTAGGTTAGAAAATGTACATAAACATGCTGGACAAAATACACACTGAAATACTTAAGGTTAGGGCTTAATGATAAACCCTGACCATAAGTATCTGCCTTAAATATACAAGATACAATTATAAGCCATTCTGTTGCTTGCTGGGAATTATTGGATAGTTGTTTACAACTTCATGCAAAGCAGCTGTCCCACAAGAGTCACAAACAGGATTGTGTTGATTTTTCAGAGTACGGTGCAGAACAGAGCATGTTGTACGAGAACTCATTGAAATAAGTCAAAGGGCGATCATAACAAGGTGCCCCTGGCAGCACTAAAATATATCTGTTGTTTGACTGAAGCACAAAAACAGTCCCCGGGCTACAGTTTCCCCATCGTCTTTTATCAAGCGGAAGAATTTGTGGTTGCACAACATGCTCGTAAATTTAGTGTTACACTCAAGGAACTCAAAGAAGTTGACGTCATTTGAGAACACACAGCGGTGGGCAAAACAACCATCTCTAGAAAACAGGCTCGGGCAGGTCATTGAGAGCGCTCGGATATTGTACTGCTCCAATGAATGAAACAGAGATGAAATCTGGATCGTTTCCACCAGAGGCTGCATGCAGGGAAAATGTGGTCGGGTGTTTGTAACTTCACTCTCGCGCTCAAAGAACAAGCATAACAACATTTGTCCCAGGAGTCAACGTGCCAAAGCCATTCGGGTCTGGCGTGGTTTGAGGGAGCGGTCAATGCTTTTAAACTTGACCATGATGAGGAGAGGCCAAAGCCAAACAACGTGCCTATAAAATACGTCAAGCATCTGGAAGTCAAAAGAAGGACAAATTATTATAGTAGTAGTGGAATATTGTTTTGCAATGTTCCCAAATATGATCCAAGAATTTATCAGTGCATCATGACTACCTCTTATACTTAGGTGTAGGATTGGTTCTAGACTTGGGCTTATTTGGCTTTGGCCAGTAAACAATTACCTAGCAATGCCCTAGCAATCACCAGTACATGCAGAAACAAAGAAAACAATTTAGCAAGAAACTAAAAAACACCCAGAAGACTATAGCAACCGCCCAGTACACTCTGCACAGCAACAAAATGAAACACCCCGTCAACCACAATACCCTAACAATGCCCTAGCAACAACCTGTCAAAGCTCTAGTAACTCTAACCTAGTAAACCACATACCAATGCAATACAAACCGCCAGAATACATTTGCAAGTGCATAGCAATGAACTAAAAATGATTCAGCACACCTTAGCAAATGCATACCACATAGCAACGCCCTAGCAACCACCAATCAAAGCCTTAGCTACCAACAATACATGCAGAAACAAAATAAATCATTATCAGGCAATTAACAGCACACTAAAAAACACCTAGAAGGCCCTATCAATCGCATACAGTAGTAATGCTCTAGCAACCACCTAGAACACAATAGTAACTGCATAGCAATGCAATAAAAAGCAGCACATCCTAGCAACTGCAAAACATAGTAATACCCTAGTAACCACCTATCAAATCTCTAGTAACCCAAAGTCAATTCCATGCCAATGCAATACAAAACTGCCAGAACACATTCGTAAATGCATAGCAATGAACTAAAAATCATTCAGTGCACCCTAGCAACTGTATACCACATAGCAACACCCTAGCAACCACCTATCAAAGCCCTAGTAACCCTAACCAAGTAAATTCCATGCCAATGCAATATAAAACAGCCAGAAAACATTCGCAATTGCATAGCAATGAACTAAAAACCAATCAGTGCACCCTAGCAAATATATACCACATAGCAACACCCTAGCAACCACCTATCAAAGCTCTAGTAATCCTAACAAAGTAAATTCCATGCCAATGCAATATAAAACAGCCTGAACACATTCGCAAATGCATAGCAATGAACTAAAAACCATTCAGCACACCCTAGAAAATATATACCACATAGCAACGCCCTAGCAACCACCTATCAACGCTCTAGTAACCCTAACCAAGAAAACTGAATGCCAACACAATACAAATCAGCCAGAACACATTTGCAAATGCATAGCAATGAACTAAAAATCATTCAGTGCACCCTAGCAACAGTATACCACATAGCAACGCCCTAGCAACCCAGCTATCAAAGCTCTAGTAACCCTAACCATGTAAATTCTATGCCAATGCAACACAAAACAGCCAGAGCACTCAAGGAACTCAAGGAAGTTGACATCATTTGAGAACACACAGCGGTGGGCAAAACAACCATCTCTAGAAAACAGGCTCGGGCAGGTCATTGAGAGCGCTCGGATATTGTACTGCTCCAATGAATGAAACAGAGATGAAATCTGGATAGTTTCCACCAGAGGCTGCATGCAGGGAAAATGTGGTCGGGTGTTTGTAACTTTACTCTCGCGCTCAAAGAACAAGCATAACAACATTAAAAACCATTCAGCACACCCTAGAAAATATATACCACAAAGCAACGCCCTAGCAACCACCTATCAACGCTCTAGTAACCCTAACCAAGAAAACTGAATGCCAACACAATACAAATCAGCCAGAACACATTTGCAAATGCATAGCAATGAACTAAAAATCATTCAGTGTACCCTAGCAACAGTATACCACATAGCAACGCCCTAGCAACCAGCTATCAAAGCTCTAGTAACCCTAACCATGTAAATTCCATGCCAATACAACACAAAACAGCCAGAGCACATTCATAATTCCATAGCAATGTGCTAAAAACCATTCAGCACACCCTAGCAACTGTATACCCCATTGAAACGCCCTAGCAACCACTTATCAAACCAGCAACCAACAGAACACTATGACATACACTAAAAACTATTTAGAACACCCTAGCAACTGCAAAGCAATACCATTTATTGGTTGCCAGAACCAATAAATCATTAGACCATTCCCTCAGTAAGAACATGATGTGTTCAATTTGTATTCAATCATATTATTCAGAGCTTTAATGTGTCAACACCTTTTCTAAACAGCTGTCTGGTTTATGCACAGGTTTTCGCGATATATTTTAGAAAATCATGTATAGTAAAGACCTAAGTGGGAGCTGAGTGATTTGAATCAACCAGTTGTTAAATGTTGGCTAAACATCAAGAAATATTAAGCAATCACTGTGAAGGACTGTCAGCTGTTGCCGTGGTCGGTCACTTATACAACCCCCATCATAACAACAAGCAGCGATAAGCTCATAATAACACTGAGTCACTTTTGAGTGACATTGGAAATGGGTAGCTGGAGCTCTTCCTAAAAATTGGGAAGACTTTATCCTTTTAAAATATCTCAATACAACCATTTCAGTCAAATAAACCTTTAACTCGTAGGGGAAAAAATTAACCCATGGCAAATGTTTAAAAGCTGCCCAATTCAAATGCCAAATAGCCCTTTTGGGGGTGCTGAATGGGTCAAGTAACACTGTCAACACCTATCAGTTGTAATGTAGGTAAACAGCCATTCAGCTTTGTTTATTTTTACTTCTATTTTCTGTCTAGATAGAAATAGATTGACTTGAGCCAGAAAATAACCACCAAAATACCCTAGCAACTAGAAAAAAACACCTTAGCAACTGCGTAGAAAGTGTTGAGGATATTACAAGTTACCTAAAATTTAAAGTAGTTCAGTCACAATCGAGTTACCCTATGGATGGATGGATGGATGGATGGATATACATACAGATGGATGGATGGATGGATGGATGGATGGATGGATGGATATACATACAGATGGATGGATGGATGGATGGATGGATGGATGAATATACATACAGATGGATGGATGGATGGATGGATGGATGGATGGATGGATGGATGGATGGATATACATACAGATGGATGGATGGATGGATGGATGGATGGATGGATGGATGGATATACATACAGATGGATGGATGGTTGGATGAATGGAAATTAAAGTTTTATTAAAACCACAAAACTCATTAAAACATCACAAATTTCATTGGGGATGAATCATTTTTAAAGGGATGGTCTAGTCATCATGGCAGTGGTAATTGCAGCCAGATTTATGGGAATGTTTTTAACCTTGTGTAAAACAACCTCAAGATTCCAGTCTGAAAGTTTTTCCACTCAACATGTGGAGGTATTTATTTGTTCCATTTGATTTGCTACCTCTAATTTTGTATATGATCCACATAATTCCTTTAGTGAAGTGCTGAAACAACACAGACATCATGTGCAAATGACAGAAAATCTCTGTGGAAGACAAAACTAACGACTGGAAAAGAAGATGCTCTAAAGAGCCTCAAGATATTTACAATTAATTTCAGTTCAAACTGATCAGTTAGTGACCGCTTCAGTTCTCAGGTGGATTGATGTGTGTAGGGTAATGTGCAGGCTGACATTTTCTGTGCTCCTGTTTGCTTACTCATAACATGATAAGATAAGGTCAGCTGGATTTCTGCTTGTTTCCGAAAGGCTCTGCACCCTAGATAGGGTTTATGCACCCTGTGGGACACAGTATCTAAGGTCAAGAGCTTCAGCAAATTTACCCGCGGCTTTAAGTAGCTTGGTCGGGGTCATGGAGGACGAGGGGTTTCATCACCTAAGAGTCAGGCAGTTTACTGGCTCTTTGCATCCGCTTAGTATTATGAGTGAGCATTGACTGTGTGGGCTTTGTTCAGACAGGCAGCAGAAATATAACTTAAATCCTTTTAGTTGAACTTCCGTTTTGCGGCAGCTCTGTATATTTCTATGGCATCACTGTCAAAAAGTAATTAGCTGGTCAAGTGGATTTACTTATTGTAGAGTTAATGAAAGTTATCATGAGCATTGTAACGTTTAGAAGCAATGTCATAACAAATGTCTGTAGACCGGGAAGATTTTAAAACGAGCAACTCATTCATAATTGTGTAAGATCTTACCTTCATGCTGTGGAAATACAAAATGGAAGAAAGAACACAAGTGCTGAAAAGGGGCGGGGCTACCATTTTAACGCAATCCGATATATAATCACACAAGAAAAGAGTAGTAGGAGTTGTTACTAGAACTTTACTGTGAAAAAAAACCCTGTAAAACTCCAAAATGATTACATATATTGGACTGTAAAATAAAACAATTTATTTTATATAATAAGGCAACTTAATTTAATAAGGTTGACCAAATAACTGTAGCATTTTATATAGTTTTTCCTGTTAAAATTACTAATCTTCTTCAGTAAAGAATATAATCATCCCCAAACCCTTTTTCCTTAAATGATGTATTCGGGTCAATGGCGAGACGGGTAATTTTTTTGTCCAAAGGCCTTAATAATAATAATAAAAACAAAGATATGACATCCAATGTATGTAAGGTAGTACAACTTAATCTTTTATTGAATCCAAAAGGTTTTAAATATATTTTGCTACATGAAGGTATTTTAAAGATTTTGAAGTGTCAAAAGGTCATTCGGTTTAACCGTCCAAAGGCCAATACAGCCATTTAATTTGTGATTAAAATATCTTAAAAAGTAATGAATGTTTATATTTTTTATTCTGGCATGATTTTATAACATCATATATCAACATAGTGCAAAATGGTATTACAATTTTGTGTAGAAGTCGTTGCTTTGTAATGAGAAATAATGTCCAGAAAAATGAACTTCATTGATGTCATTCGGAGAAACCAATATAAAGGGACCGTTTTGGATCAGGTCATGCGGTCAATATCATGTGACAGGATGTGACATCATTCAGACACCTGCAAAGGACCACATGGTCGTGAAGCAAAGTAACTTACTCTCTCTTAACTATTTGAAAAATTCATGTTTTCACTTGCTCATACGCATGTCCCGAAACATCAGGTCATTCGGTGCAACCGCTATAAAACATGGAAGATGTTGTACTATTTTAAAAACTTGTACTAAATATAAAATGTTTGGTTGTCCTTTTGTTATCTAGATAGATATCAGCCTTTTACTGTAGCGTTGTTTGAAAATATCATCATTCGGTATAACCAAAAGTGTCATTCGGTAAAACCGAAATTTTGGTTAAACCGAATTACTTTTTTGATGACGGATTTTGTCCATCTTGTAATAAATGACAAAAGCAGTGTTAACTGATTATAATAAAAAAAAACACATAATCTCATAGTTAACACTTAATAAAATGTTAAAATTAATTATATCTCCATTATATTTTTTGACACTTTTAAAAACCTTATTCATCAATGACCCATTCTCAATAGAAGATACATTTTTTGGAAGCACTTCTCCATCAGAAATATATATTATCATAATGACATTTAAAGAGGACATCTATATATAAAATTATGGGAAAGGGTCAAAAGTAAATCATCTCATGGCAGTTTGCTTATGACATCACATTCTTTTACATCAGAAGGTATGAGAAACGCAATCCTGGCTTTGTCACTTTTTTGGGTGATCTATTATAACCTATTTATAATCAACTAGTTTTAATTTTAAAAACAATATAATGTACTACATATTATAAGAAAGACAAATCAGAAATGAGAGCCCTTTAATACCTCAAGTGTTTCTCCTAGAAAGCAATGAGATTCCATGGAAAGCAAATAGACTTTGGACTAAGTATCTCACTTCTTAGATGTTTCTCCCTGAGAAAATAACCCCAGTGATCTCACANTAAAATGTAATGAATGTTTATATTTTTTTATTCTGGCATGATTTTATAACATCATATATCAACATAGTGCAAAATGGTATTAAAATTATGTGTAGAAGTCATTGCTTTGTAATGAGAAATAATGTCCAGAAAAATGAACTTCATTGATGTCATTCGGAGAAACCAATATAAAGGGACCATTTTGGATCAAGTCATGCGGTCAATATCATGTGACAGGATGTGACATCATTCAGACACCTGCAAAGGACCACATGGTCGTGAAGCAAAGTAACAAACTCTCTCTTAACTATTTGAAAAATTCACGTTTTCACTTGCTCATACGCATGTCCCGAAACATCAGGTCATTTGGTACAACCGCTATAAAACATAGAAAATATTGTAATATTTTAAAAACTTGTACTAAATAGAAAATGTTTGGTTGTCCTTTTGTTATCTAGATAGATATCAGCCTTTTACTGTAGCGTTGTTTGAAAATATCATCATACGGTATAACCAAAAGTGTCATTCGGTAAAACCGTAATTTTGGTTAAACCGAATTACTTTTTTGATGACGGATTTTGTCCATCTTGTAATAAATGACAAAAGCAGTGTTAACTGATTATAATAAAAAAAAAAACACATAATCTCATAGTTAACACTTGTTAAAATGTTAAAATTAATTATATCTCCATTATATTTTTTGACACTTTTAAAAACCTTATTCATCAATGACCCATTCTCAATAGAAGATACATTTTTTGGAAGCACTTCTCCATCAGAAATATATATTATCATAATGACATTTAAAGAGGACATCTATATATAAAATTATGGGAAAGGGTCAAAAGTAAATCATCTCATGGCAGTTTGCTTATGACATCACATTCTTTTACATCAGAAGGTATGAGAAACGCAATCCTGGCTTTGTCACTTTTTTGGGCGATCTATTATAACCTATTTATAATCAACTAGTTTTAATTTTAAAAACAATATAATGTACTACATATTATAAGAAAGACAAATCAGAAATGAGAGCCCTTTAATACCTCAAGTGTTTCTCCTAGAAAGCAATGAGATTCCATGGAAAGCAAATAGACTTTGGACTAAGTATCTCACTTCTTAGATGTTTCTCCCTGAGAAAATAACCCCAGTGATCTCACACGTGTCTCCTTCAGAGTTTCAGATCTCAAACTTCTGTCTGAGATCTCAAGATGAATTCTCATCCCGTTCTTCCTCAATGATCTGAGTTGCTCTATATATTCATTATATAGCTCTACTCTTATGACAACTATTGACTCATTTTCTCTGAGGAATACTACATAACGGCATGCTCCTCTGGGATGTGCTGCTCTTATTCATGCCGTCGTCTCTCAACTCATCCATCGGAAAGCAGGAACATTCCAGTGGAAGTATGCTTTGTACATGCGGCCACAGGATGAGCACAAAAATGTTAATAATCTCTCTCTACTGGCATGTGGAGACATACGTTTACTCTTGTCATATATGCAAATAAGAGGAGCTGATTTGGGGAAACAGCTATTGATTGCACCCGTTGATCTATCGGCTCATTTTTAACCCTTTCTTCTCAAGGCTGTGTAAAAGTAGAGCACCAACGTGTATTGCCGAGGATTGGGTCTGAGTGGATAATGGATTTTCAGTGTGGACTTTGTGACAATCTCTTACAATCAGAGTTATATGAAGGCAAAACCCTACAGGTAAATAGGAGTCAAAATTTTAACTGATAGATATCACCACACTTTTCCCAGTTGAGTTCCCCCAGTACATTAAGACAATTGTTGTGAATGATTCATTATCTAATTAAATATGCAGTAATTTGCATAAACTGGAACATGTTAGATAAAAACATTTTGTTGTCATATTAGAGATAAGGTTTTTACCCAGAGGATTTGATCACTACATAAATCAGAAAATACTGTCAACAGCCTGAAAAAAATATGATGAGCAAATCCCTCTGTACAAACCTTCAGAATATAGATAGGAATAAAACTGTAAAGATACTGAAGAGGAGATGTCTGACTCGAAAATTCATTTTGAGAAAATTGCCTTTATAGATATGTATTGCAATTGAAATCTACAGACACAAATAGATAATGTGTACTAAAATAAACCCTTGAATGTGTACCTTGACAAAAGTTGGGTTGAAAATGGACAAACCCAGCGGTTGGGTTAAATGTTTGCCCAACCTGCTGGGTAGTTTTATTTAACTCAACTATTGTTTAAAAATGACTGTATTGCTTGCTTAAAATGAACCCAAAGTATGTTGGAAATTAACATGTATTAATATTTTTAATAAATGAATATTTATTAATAAGTTTAATGAATAATAATTCAACAATAAACATATATTCAATTGCTTATTTATAAATGTTCACCCTTTGATTATTATTGTTGCCTCTAGTAATTATGTGTCTGATTTTTAATTTCCAACCTATTTTGGGTTCATTTTAAGCCAGACATATTTTAATTTTTAAACAATAGTTGAGTTAAATAAAACTGTCTAGCACGTTGAACAAACATTTAACCAAATCGCAACCCAACATTTTCAACCCAACTTGGGTTGTTTTAACCCAGCCTTTTTTTAGAGTGTATGTAAGCAAAATAGCTAAAAATGTAAAAATTGACCAGTGTCTGAAAATAATCTGGATCAAAGACTTTATATATAGAAAGACGGTGCACTCATATTATTACACTCTAAAAAATGCTGGGTTAAAAACAACCCAAGTTGGGTTGAAAATGGACAAACCCAGCGATTGGGTTGTTTTAACCCAGCGGCTGGGTTAAATATTTGCCCAACCTGCTGGGTAGTTTTATTTAACCCAAATATTGTTTAAAAATTACTGTATTTCTTGCTTAAAATGAACCCAAAATATGTTGGAAATTAACATGTATTAATATGTTTAATAAACAAACATTTATTAATATTTTTTTGAATAATATTTAAACAATAAACATTTATTAAATTGCTTATTAATAAATGCTCATCTTTTTGATTATTATTGTTGCCTCTAGTAATTATGAGTCTGATTTTTAATTTCCAACCTATTTTGGGTTCATTTTAAGCCAGACCTATAGTAATTTGTAAACAATTGTTGGGTTAAATAAAACTACCCAGCAGGTTGGGCAAACATTTAACCCAACTGCTGGGTCAAAACAACCCAATCGCTGGGTTTGTCCATTTTCAACCCAACTTGGGTTGTTTTTAACCCAGCATTTTTTAGAGTGTATGAATGGAAGGAAGTGCACTGCTCAATATAGCGGAAATAAGTCCCTCTTTCTAAATAAGAGCCAATCGCCAATTGGTAAAGTCATCACCTCACTGCAGCTGCCGTTAGATGCGCGCTTCCTATAGAGATGCACGCTTAGGACTGTGCATGCGGATTAGCTTGATCCAGCCTGAAAAATTCGTTTTTTTGCCATGAGTCAAGCATTTAAAAACAAAGTTTATGATACAGTTGTTGTCAGGTTTGATTGGTGATTTCAAATATGAAATTTAATCGAAAGCTTGGCCATTCAAAGAGATAGGAGCTGCACTTGCATGCCTGAGAGGCGTTTCAAAAATGGCCGCCGAGTGAAATGACTCAACTTTACATTCGACATCAATTGGCGACTCTGAGCAAACACAAACAAATCTTTATTTAACAAAAGTAAATAAAAAAAAAGTCCCCCAAATCACACACTTAAACATATTACCAACTGCACAGACCAAACAATATTGCCCAATATTAACACTGCATATGCTGAAAGTGTCTAAATTAGTTTAATTCTCTCTCTACTTCACCAAACAAGTAGAGTTTGACTGTTTGATTGCATCTGACGTCAACAACAAAAGATATGGAAGCGGTTTATCTTATCTATGGTTAGTTGCACTTTATTATTTACAATTCACATTGTTTTTTCCACTGCTTTACAAGACCACTGCACCAATTCATTTCATAAAAACATTATGATAAGTGTGCATTACAATGATGAAGGCCCCAAATCATACTGTAAAGTCTTTGAAGTCCTGAGTGTGTAAAGCAAAGGGAAATGTGGCTGCTCAGTGTAGGGAAACCCTTAACCCATTCCCAGCCCGCCGAGTTGTTTATGCAGGAAAAACCTCAGAGAGGGTCACTGAGTTCGCAGAGGAATCTGTGCTGTTCTCAAATGCCATCTATAAATCACTGTCTAAGCGGCGTAAATGCACTGTAAATTGACAGCAAAATGGTGAAATTGGACCAGATTAGTTACTCAGGTATGAATGACGCCAGCAGGGACATTTTTTACTCTCATTCTCACACGTAGCTCTTTCAACACCTTGATGGCGAGGAATGCACAGCCTAATTCTGTAAAGGGGCGGCTAAGGTCATCAACCGGCACAAGAAACAGATGTGTCTTAGAAATCTGGTGCGAGAATTTGGGAACTTATTCCAGAAGCACAGTAATGTTTTAACAATTATAACATCCTCTTTGTGGCAGTCAACAAATAATTTGCTGGGGTTAATCATCTAAAGCCCTTTATTCATAGAGGTTTGAGTGATTGCATCATTTCATACAAGGCATTTTGCTCATTTGAGAAGAGTTCGATTAAAAAGATCAATAGCCAAACTCCTTGAACATGTCCACATATGCCATCTTTGCATTATAATGTTTATCTAATTCAGAATTTTTATCAGTCAAAGATAAATGAGTTTTTCCTTCTTTTGTCAATGCAAAGTGTTTATCTGCACGCTTTTCACTGAACTCGATGACCCCTATCAGTCAGGGTCGTGCAAGCTTAAATCATCATTGGTTCTCTTCATGTGTTTTCTGCCTGTCTTGTGTGCGAAGGGGTCAAAGAGTTTATGGGACACACATTAGGTTCATAGAATATGTTTAAAACAGGTCACATGTCATATGATTTCATCTTAATTAGTGGTGTTTGTTAGGTTTTAAACTTTGGAGCATAACTCATTCTTTACTATTTGTGCTAAGTATACTTAAAAAAAAAAAATTCAAGCAAACAGATGAAAAACAAATCCCTGATTTACACTAAAAACAACCCACAACACCTTCACATCATGACAGTGAGTTTTGCATGGTCATACACCATGTTTTTATGGATATGCATGTGCAGTTTTATCTTGTTTTCCCATTTCTTTTGATCTACTCTTTCTGAAGAACATCAAAACAGTGTTGAGCAATAAAAAAATCCAAAATCCTAAGTATGAAAGAGCTTAACCAAAATTTACCAAAGAAAGAGTCTTATATAAACCAATGTTTCACAGCCTAGTTCTGCCAAATAACCAAAAACAAGTTGGGGTTTTAAATCCTTGCATGGCTGTGGTTCTTTCAATAGCTTGTTTTTGCCAAAAAACGAAACGACCACCCATAACCTGAGGACCGGGTCATATTGCATTCATTTAGTCAATTTAGTCCATTAAAGTTAACAAGAGGTAAAGTTTTATTGTGTATATTACTTAACAAAACATGTTATTGCTGATGTGTTTTAAGGTTTTCAAAAACAACTGAACCAATCATCCGCTATAAACTCTGACTAGCTTCACTGTTTATAGTCCAAACATCTCATCCGTTAACCAACAAATTCTGAAGTGCTTTCGAGTTATTTCTGTTATGCAGTACATTTAAAAAAACCAAATGATACTTCAACTGATTTTCTCAAACAGGATGGAATGTACTAGAGTGGTACAGATCGTCACAGAAATCATTAAATCCACCGCTAATACTCACTAAAGTATGTGCTGCTGATTTCCCTCCAAAATGATGTCACTTCCTGGAGGATGATGTGATCATGGAACTAGCTTTGTTATTTAAAGGGGCTTTGCAAAATACTAATAGAATAGAAAGTGACATTGGGGACAGTAAAAAAAACTATGAAATGATAATCTATTGAAACTCTATTCCCATGAAAACATGTTTTGTTTGGAACATTTCAATTTGAGAAGGAAAAAATGTAGGGAATGACTTTTTAATTTCCTGATATATATGTATACATATAGTGCTGTCAAATGATTAATTGCGATTAATCACATCCTAAATAAAGGTTTGTGTTTACATAATATATGTGTGTACTGTGTATATTTATTATGTATATATAAATACACACACATGCATGTATATATTTAACAAAAATATATTATGTTTATATACAGTGAACAAAATTATAAACGCAAAACTTTTGTTTTTGCCCCCATTTTTCATGTGCTGAACTCAAAGATCTAAGACTTTTACACAAAAGGTCTATTTCTCTTAAATATTGTTCACAAATCTGTCTAAATCTGTGTTAGTGAGCACTTCTCCTTTGCCGAGATAATCCATCCACCTAACAGGTGTGGCATATCAAGATTCTGATTAGACAGCGTGATTATTGCACAGGTGTGCCTTAGGCTGGCCACAATAAAAGGCCACTCTAAAATGTGCAGTTTTATCACACAGCACAATGCCACAGATGTCGCAAGTTTTGAGGGAGCGTACAATTGGCATGCTGACTGCAGGAATGACCACCAGAGCTGTTGCCTGTGAATTGAATGTTCATTTCTTTACCATAAGCCGTCTCCAAAAGCGTTTCAGAGAATTTGGCAGTACATCCAATCGACCTCACAACCGCAGACCACGTGTAACCACACCAGCCCAGGACCTCCACATCCAGCATCTTCACCTCCAAGATTGTCTGAGACCAGCCACCCGGACAGCTGCTGCAACAATCGGTTTGCATAACCAAAGAATTTCTTCACAAACTGTCAGAAATCATCTCAGGGAAGCTCATCTGCATGCTCGTCGTCCTCATCGGGGTCTCAAACTGACTGCAGTTCGTCGTCGTAACCAACTTGAGTGGGAACATGCTCACATTCGATGGCGTCTGGCACTTTGGAGAGGTGTTCTCTTCACGGATAAATCCTGGTTTTTACTGTACATGGCTGATGACATCGTTGTGGATCGAGTGGCCCATGGTGGCGGTGGGGTTATGGTATGGGCAGGCGTATGTTATGGACAATGAACACAGGTGCATTTTATTGAGAACATTTTGAATGCACAGGGATACCGTGACGAGATCCTGAGGCCCACTGTTGTGCCATTCATCCACGACCATCACCTCATGTTGCAGCATGATAATGCACGGCCCCGTGTTGCAAGGATCTGTACACAATACCTGGAAGCTGAAAACATCCCAGTTCTTGCATGGCCAGCATACTCACCGGACATGTCACCCATTGAGCATGTTTGGGATGCTCTGGATCGACGTATACGACAGCGAGTTCCAGTTCCTGCCAATATCCAGCAACTTCGCACAGCCATTGAAGAGAAGTGGACCAACATTCCACAGGCCACAATCAACAACCTGATCAACTCTATGTGAAGGAGATGTTTTGCACTGCATGAGGGAAATGGTGGTCACACCAGATACTGACTGGTTTTCGGTGGGACATATTAGGCAGCAGGTGAACATTTTGTCCTGAAAGTTGATGTGTTAGAAGCAGGAAAAATGGGCAAGCGTAAGGATTTGAGCGAGTTTGACAAGGGCCAAATTGTGATGGCTAGACGACTGGGTCAGAGCATCTCCAAAACTGCATCTCTTGTAGGGTGTTCCCGGTCTGCAGTGGTCAGTATCTATCAAAAGTGGTCCAAGGAAGGAACAGTGGTGAACCGGCGACAGGGTCATGGGCGGCCAAGGCTCATTGATGGCTGTGTGGTTCGATCCAACAGACAAGCTACTGTAGCTCAAATTGCTCAAGAAGTTAATGCTGGTTCTGATAGAAAGGTGTCAGAATACACAGTGCATCACAGTTTGTTGCGTATGGAGCTGCATAGCTGCAGACCAGTCAGGGTGCCCATGCTGACCCCTGTCCACCGCCAAAAGAGCCAACAGTGGACACGTTAGCATTAGAACTGGACCACGGAGCAGCGGAAGAAGGTGGTCTGGTCCGATGAACATTTTCTTTTACATCAAGTGGATGGCCGGGTGTGTGTGCGTCGCTTACCTGGGGAACACATGGCACCAGGATGCACTATGGGAAGAAGGCAAGCCGGCGGAGGCAGTGTGATTGTGGGAAACCTTGGGTCCTGCCATCCATGTGGATGTTACTTTGACACGTACCACCTACCTAAGTATTGTTGGAGACCATGTACACCCTTTCATGGAAATGGTATTCCCTTGTGGCTGTGGCCTCTTTCAGCAGGATATTGCGCCCTTCCTCAAAGCAAAAATGGTTCAGGAATGGTTTGAGGAGCACAACAACGAGTTTGAGGTGTTGACTTGGCCTCCAAATTCCCAGATCTCAATCCAATCGAGCATCTGTGGGATGTGCTGAACAAACAAGTCAGATCCATGGAGGCTCCACCTCACAACTTCCAGGACTTAAAGGATCTGCTGCAACATCTTGGTGTCAGATACCACAGCACACCTTCAGGGGTCTAGAGGAGTCCATGCCTCGATGGGTCAGGGCTGTTTTGGCAGCAAAAGGGGGACCAACAGAATATTAGGAAGGTGGTCATAATGTTATGCCCGATCGGTATATATTTATAAATAATGTATATGAATATATATCAGCCCACATTTGGCCATTTTGAGATCATTAGCCAATAAACATGGCTGCTTCGGCTCAAGGCACTCCCAACCACAATCCTGATGAATCTGTTCTCTGTGTGTTTTGTGGACTCGATCTTATTAAATGTTACGGCAGCACAGCAAGCTCTGCAGAGGGTTCAAGGTTATTTAAACAAGATCTATGTGTGCTATGAGTCAACATGTTTACTGTACCGCATATCTGTACTTTTGTAAAACTATACTAAACTATCATGAGCGTGGGATTACCAGAGAGGCTTGAGTTCAGATGTAAGATGTACACTGGGTACTGGGCAACACACTTCTCTCTGCTAATTTTATACTCAAACCTCATGCTCTCAGGTCATACGATACACACATTAACAACATGGCTCGGCTGCATGACCCTTACAGAAATCTACAATGCTAAACAAACTTTGTAGCCAAATACGCAAGTTAAAGTGCAGTTTACATGCAATTTCAGCTGTGTCCTGTGGTGGAAGATGCTATAATTCACTTTTTTTATCTGTCTATAATTATTATGCCTGCTGTCTTCATGACAACATATTCATTGAATACTTATTATTTGTACTTTATATGGATATGCACTTCCTCTACTACTTTTCAATGTAAAATCTTGAAGTTCATGGACATATGCATATGAACCTCTGTTATTATGCATTATAAAACAATTATTTTATTTTCATTTGTCCTTATTTATTTTAATGATTTTAAATTAACTTATTTATTCCTTTTTATTTTATTGTATTATTTTTTGACGTATAAAAAACATTTATTTTAATTTTAAAGGTAATTTTATATATCTGTTTATTATTAAGTAATATGATAAAAATAGTATGGCGTTAATAATATAATTGCTTGATTTTATTTCAGTTTGTGTGCTCTTTTAATTTATATTTTTTCTTATTTAGGCCTACGCTATAAATAAACTTTAAATGAGTGGGGTTTTTTTTTAGCCTTTTTTATTATTTATGGTTATTTAGATCACTTTTAATCTCTACAGTTGCATAAAACGTCCTATATTTGTTCTAATAAGGGTTAAAATGCTATAATTCTTATTGTTTTATTATTCTATAATTATTATGCATGCCGTCTTCATGACATCACATTCATTGAATACTTGTGAATACTTGTTGAATATGTGTAATTTATATGATTATGCACTTCCTCTCATACACATAATGCGACTTGTTAATCTAAAATCGTGATGTTCATAGACATACATCCATGTTATTTATCAGCTATCCTGATATAGCTATACTTTAAAACCGTATCTCAATGCAGAACGCACGTATGCATAATGATGCTCAACGATGATTAAATGTGAGATGTCATCAATGAAATTCCACGTCGAAATGTTCTAAGGCACCATCGCACATACTGTTCAAACAACCCGATCGCCTTTGGCCACGAGCGCGCGCACAGGAGCTACTGAGTAAATATTTGCGCAAAGTGGCGTCGCGTGGTCTCAGTGTTGATTCAGAGAGAGGAGTTAAGGGCAGCTCAAAGCGAACCGCCTCACCTCCGTTATGTTTATTTATTAAGCGCGTTTGAGGGCACTTCCTCGGTCTATGAGGGGTCATGCACTCACCAACGTAGATCCATAAATGAATGGTGGGCTCGACTTCCACACATGATTCCTGATTGGTTGCCGCGTCCGACCGAGATAAACACAGCCGCGAGTATATATATAGTGGCATTTAAGAGAAACTCCACTGACACTTTTACGCACGTTGTTTTACGCACGCGTCAAGATGAGAGCGCATATCCAAAAAGGTCCTCAGATTCTGGAGATGCTGAAGAAGAAGTCTGTGGGGATTCAGCACTGCAAGCCCACATCCTCCGTGTGCGTGCTGGACTCGAAGGATGCTGCCGGGAGCGCGCCCTGCGCGCACAGTCTCGACTCCATTCCTGGACCAACAAACTGGCCGCTGTTCGGCAGCCTCATCGAGGTGCTCCGGAAAGGAGGCTTAAAAAGACAACACGAGGCGCTGGTATGAACCTCTTTATAAATATGCATTATAAAACTATTATTTTGTTTTCATTTATGTACTTATTTATTTTAATGATTTTAAATGAACTTTTTAAATTCCATATTTATTTATTTTGTATTATTTTTAGTCATATTAAAAATATATATTTTAATATATATCTGTTTATGCCTATTTAAAGTAATTTGAATCAAAATGTTTATGACTATAATGACTATAAAAAGCTTTTACTTTACTAATACTACTACTAA
The DNA here is from genome assembly GCA_003731715.1 of Anabarilius grahami. Classification (NCBI taxonomy): domain Eukaryota; kingdom Metazoa; phylum Chordata; class Actinopteri; order Cypriniformes; family Xenocyprididae; genus Anabarilius; species Anabarilius grahami. The sequence continues at coordinate 2,515,838 of RJVU01057277.1, forward strand.
TAATTATTATTATTATTTATTATTTAAATAAGATTTTATTTAAATTCGTGTGGGCTTTTCATTTATATTTTTCTTATTTATATATACACTATAAATTAACTTTGACTTAATTTAACTTAATTCATATTTCTGTGACGTTATTTATGCTTATTCATAGCACTTTGAATCTCTACATCTGCATATAAAACGTGCTACAGTATATAAATAAAGCTGTCCA
>RJVU01057277.1:2525246-2548613 GCA_003731715.1 Anabarilius grahami
TTTATTGTTCCTCCTGTTGGCCGTACTCCAGTATGAAGTATCGACCTGTTCTCAGGGGGCTTATGGGGTGGATGGGGGTGTTTGGGTTAATTGGCCACTCTGAGCCTGTCAGCTGACACTGGACTGACACAGATTCAACAATGTCATCATGTTCTGGTATTTCACAAGCTATGAACCTGATGTTTTGACAGAAAGGCACACAAAAACACTGCCAAGTGATATAACAGCAGCTACTGTAACTTTAACCCCAGTTTCTCAACGTCCCTTTGCTTTGGCCTGATGCCAGTGTCATTCACCTCGTGTTGTGTGGGCTCAGAGCAAAAACAAACTCACTACGCCAATAGAGCAATGCAATAGAGTCAAATATCTGATTGCCACCCATGTCGATAGTCACTCAAGTCGAGCAGTGAATAAATCATCCAAAATGAATGTTTTTATCTTTATTCTTGCTTTACTGCAATTGTAATGGAATGGCGTTCCTGTAATTAAATTGTCATGCTCTTGTCTTATCAGTTTTCCTGAATTATGGCATGTGTTAATCTTATAGTAGAGCTGACGTAAGACTTGATACCTACTTCATCAAAGCCAAACTAGAACAACAAGCTCAACATCGGGGCTATTAAGATCCTGAGATTAGCATCAAGACTCCATAATTTCACATGAAGTGACATTGATTTATCAAACTATGAACAACAAGAGAATAAAAACAATTATGTTTCTGACATTGCAAACTAAATTACTAATGGGGCCATTCACCTGCTGGAAGCCCTTTATCCAGAGTTTAAAAAAAACGGGCAATAGTCCATACAGAACTAAATGTTTCTACAGAAAGAAGACATTCTGTGAGGTTGTTCACTTATATTACAAAGATATACAAAATGGCAACAAATATAACCAGTAAAAAAACTACAAATTAATATAATATTTAATTTAACAGGGATGCAAAAATACATGAAATTAATCAAAAGTGACAGTAAAGACATTTATAATGTTACAAAAGATTATATCTCAAATAAATGCAGAAAATATTTATCACAAAAATATGAAGCAGCACAACTGTTTTCAACATCGATAATAATCAGAAATGTTTCTTGAGCAGCAAATCAGCATATTATAACGATTTCTGAAGGATAATGTGACACTGAAGACTGGAGTAATGATGCTGAAAATTCAGCTTTGATCACAGGAATAAATTACATTTTACAACATATTCAAAAAGGAAATCAGTTATATAAAAGGCACAGTATGTAATTTTCGCCACTAGAGGTCACTTGTTTAAAACAGAAGCGTAGCTTGATGACAGCGTGAATGAGCTTGGAATCATGGGAGTTGTCATCTTTACCTCCACAGCTGATGATAAGCAATCAGACGGACTTGGGCAGAAATCATGTTCATGGATGAGCTATTGTATTAAAGTTTTATTAACGTTACTGTGGTATGAATGTGGGGTAACGTACTAGTGGTAAATCAAGAAAATAAGCGATTCACACAACAAAGATTCGTTTTCTGTTGATAAATGTATCCAAACAGTTGCTCATCTGTCTAATAAAACATAATATATTAAAATGTCTTTGGTGATTCCATGATTTCTACTGGAAATCGAGGGTAAAGCGGATATGACGTCATTCACAGGCGACGAAATGACACAGTCTGTGTCCTGGTTAAAATTGCTGATTTGTGACTTTAAATTGTAATAATATTTCACAATTTCAAATTTTTTCCTTTATTTATGATCAAATACAGGTGCTGGTCATATAATTAGAATATCATCAAAAAGTTGATTTATTTCACTAATTCCATTCAAAAAGTGAAACTTTTATATTATATTCATTCATTACACACAGACTGATATATTTCAAATGTTTATTTCTTTTAATTTTGATGATTATAACGGAAAACTAAGGAAAATCCCAAATTCAGTATCTCAGAAAATTAGAATATTGTGAAAAGGTTCAATATTGAAGACACCTGGTGCCACACTCTAATCAGCTAATTAACTCAAAACACCAGCAAAGGCCTTTAAATGGTCTCTCAGTCTAGTTCTGTAGGCTACACAATCATGGGGAAGACTGCTGACTTGACAGTTGTCCAAAAGACGACCATTGACACCTTGCACAAGGAGGGCAAGACACAAAAGGTCATTGCAAAAGAGGCTGGCTGTTCACAGAGCTCTGTGTCCAAGCACATTAATAGAGAGGCGAAGGGAAGGAAAAGATGTGGTAGAAAAAATGTACAAGCAATAGGGATAACCGCACCCTGGAGAGGATTGTGAAACAAAACCCATTCAAAAATGTGGAGGAGATTCACAAAGAGTGGACTGCAGCTGGAGTCAGTGCTTCAAGAACCACTACGCACAGACGTATGCAAGACATGGGTTTCAGCTGTCGCATTCCTTGTGTCAAGCCACTCTTGAACAACAGACAGCGTCAGAAGCGTCTCGCCTGGGCTAAAGACAAAAAGGACTGGACTGCTGCTGAGTGGTCCAAAGTTATGTTCTCTGATGAAAGTAAATTTTGCATTTCCTTTGGAAATCAGGGTCCCAGAGTCTGGAGGAAGAGAGGAGAGGCACACAATCCACGTTGCTTGAGGTCCAGTGTAAAGTTTCCACAGTCAGTGATGGTTTGGGGTGCCATGTCATCTGCTGGTGTTGGTCCACTGTGTTTTCTGAGGTCCAAGGTCAACGCAGCCGTATACCAGGAAGTTTTAGAGCACTTCATGCTTCCTGCTGCTGACCAACTTTATGGAGATGCAGATTTCATTTTCCAACAGGACTTGGCACCTGCACACAGTGCCAAAGCTACCAGTACCTGGTTTAAGGACCATGGTATCCCTGTTCTTAATTGGCCAGCAAACTCGCCTGACCTTAACCCCATAGAAAATCTATGGGGTATTGTGAAGAGGAAGATGCGATATGCCAGACCCAACAATGCAGAAGAGCTGAAGGCCACTATCAGAGCAACCTGGGCTCTCATAACACCTGAGCAGTGCCACAGACTGATCGACTCCATGCCACGCCGCATTGCTGCAGTAATTCAGGCAAAAGGAGCCCCAACTAAGTATTGAGTGCTGTACATGCTCATACTTTTCATGTTCATACTTTTCAGTTGGCCAAGATTTCTAAAAATCCTTTCTTTGTATTGGTCTTAAGTAATATTCTAATTTTCTGAGATACTGAATTTGGGATTTTCCTTAGTTGTCAGTTATAATCATCAAAATTAAAAGAAATAAACATTTGAAATATATCAGTCTGTGTGTAATGAATGAATATAATATACAAGTTTCACTTTTTGAATGGAATTAGTGAAATAAATCAACTTTTTGATGATATTCTAATTATATGACCAGCACCTGTATATACAGCCTTAGTGAGCAGAAAAGACTTCTTTACAAATCATTAAAAAAATTATCATAAAAGGAACCAGGAAAGCATAAATGTTTACACACAGATGGACTGAAAGAAATTGGTTTAACCTGTAGAAACCCTACACATAAACCAACCTATATCCATGATTTATACCCATGTATTATCAGCTTTCTCCTTATCATTCCCGCTGCTTTACTGCAGCAATGTGGAAGTTTTTGTAATCTTTAAAAGGTCATTCACTTACTCCAAGGTATGTGAAGTATAATCTCTCTATGAGTCAGCAATTACCACATCTAGTAGGAGGACAATTAAAAACTATTGTATATTTCCTGTCATATTTTCCATTACTTCCTGATAGATTTTCTAAACCATAATCACTGTGAGACTGTAAAAAATGAAAGTTACTGTGTTTTTTTTTCTTTTCTTTTCTTTTTTTCTGATGCAACATAGTCTGGACACCATTGTGGAAATGCGACAAAATACCTATAATATTCTGAGGAACAAAAATAGTTTTAAAGAGTAAAAAGAAAATTGTTTATATTGTATTCAAAACTGAGAGTTGTAATATATTTCACAAAATGACAAGTAAAACCAGTAAATGCATTACACATCTGCCAACTTTCACAAATACCATATGATCTTGCATGCAGTTTGGGTAGAAAATATCTATCTGATCCACCTGAGGACTTTTATCCAATAGAGCAAGAATGAATATTAAGGTTGATGCCTCCCTCTAGTGTCTGTTTAGAAGTAGTACAGCAGTACAGTTTTTATCACTTTAAGTGTTTATTGTAGCATTACTTTTGCTAAATCACACTTTACCTTAATTGTTAATCACTCTATAAATCATTTAAAAAAAAACAAGTCAAGTTCAGAATAAGCTCCATAAAGTTTTGATAAATGACTACAAATCATGGCTGGTGATTTTTTAAGGAAGGCATTGACGGGATACAGCTACTGCCCGACGTGACGCAAAATTTCACCATAAAATAACAATAAATTAAAGGGGACCTATAATGCCCCTTTCACAAGATGTAATATAAGTCTCTGGTGTCTCCAAAATGTGTCTGTGAAGTTTCAGCTCAAAACACCCCACAGATCATTTATTATAGCTTGTCAAATTTGCCCCTATTTGGGAGTGAGCAAAAACACACCGTTTTTGTGTGTGTCCCTTTAAATGCAAATGAGCTGCTGCTCCCGGCCCCCTTTCCTAAAATAAGGCGGAGCTTTAACAGCTCACGCTTCAGTTGCTCAACAACAACAAAGCTGGAAAATCTCACGCAGCCAAAATGAGGATTGTCTGTAACGGTGTTCAGCCTTACATTGTTCAAACCGGAGTCGACACTGATGGAGAGACTCAGGAAGAAGTTACAACTTTTAGAATGAAACTGGACGTTTCTGAACGGTTAGTGGATAAATTATGTATTTGCTGTGGAGTTGATTCAATGACAGCATGACAACAACACTCTACTACAACAACTCTTCCTCTTTATGTAAATTTTAGGGTTTGTGATGTCACTAACCCAGGAAGAAGCTCATTGTAGTCCCTACCAGCCGTTTGTTGTAGTCCTTAAAAAAGCGATTTCTGTAAAATAAAATTTCTCCCTTCGCATTGAACTTTGAGCATCGTAATTTTGCAGATGTTGTTTATGCTGAAACAGCAACATTACACACTAACTAAAGTTAAAAAAGTGAAATCATAATCAACCACCCATTTAAATTTGCTACTTATCAGATTGTTTTATTAACATTTACACCCAAACCCTAAACCTGCCCTTACAATAATGCAAATACAGTAATTAATTGTTGTTCATGTGACAAAAATGACGCAATGATATTGATGTGCACATGCCCAGTAAGCATCCCTTCTAGCCCCAACCACATTGGCGTTTCAGTGTCATTTTACAATGGATAACTTTATTTGTATTTCCATTTATTTCCAATGGAAATCACATGTAGGTCTAGACAGGATGTGTATTTCTGATGTATTCGTCGATGATATATTTGCGGTGTCAATTCACTCTATGTAAGCAGAACCAATCAGCTTCACTCTAAACGGGCTTCATCTGGGCTGTGTAGTGAAATTTACACGTGTAATGCACAGAAATAATTTGAAATGATGAAATTAGTAATAATGCACAGATATGTATTACAAGCAAGAAATAAATAATCAAATTCAAAAGTGAAAAATCTTTAATCACATTTGTGTGGTGTAAAACAGTGCTATAAAACTTGTGTAAAAAGTGCAATATAACTAAGCAGCTATGATTATTAAAGACATACATCAATTAAAACTACTGATTATTAAAACATACATAAATCAGAACTACAAAAGTAATTTTCAGCCTTTAGATGAAAAGTTAATGATCAGATGTTCTTCTCCATGGTCAGAATTGTGGCTCTAGTCATCCAGACTATCCACTGCAGGTTCTCAGAGCGCGTATGAACCAGGATGAGTTTAAAGCCCAGCTTAAAGTACAGCGCCACGGCTGCTTTCTGTGTAGAAGTGGTCGAAAGTTCAATCTTTGAGAAGCCACGTTCCCTACAGAAGTCTTCGGCAGTTTTAGCCAACCGTTTACCAAGACCAGCACGGCGACAGGAGGACGAAACAATCATTCGGTAAACCTCGCCATACTTTTTCCCATCACTTCCCGGGTCATTTTTACCTTCCACAGCCACCATACCCAAAATCTGAGGCCGGCCGTTCATCTCAGCTTCGGCAACCCAGAAGCAGTTGTCTGGATTACTGAGGTAGTAACCCGGAATATCTTGCATATCCGTGTTGAGTCTCGCCCGGACGTAGCCGGAATAGAACTCATGGCAGCAGAAGTACACGAGGCCTATCCAGGCTCCTCCAGACATCAGGGTCAGAACAACTGACTGTCCACCCATCACATAAGCGCCGATGTAAAAGAACAGGCTAACAGTGATGTGCAGCGGTCGGGTCATGGCGTACATGAATGCAGGATTAATGTGCTCCTCTATTCCTTCTCGGAAAACTCTTACGACAGCCTCCCGGTCAGAGGGCTGATACCGCCGGATCACAATGTGCACTGGTGGAGCAATTCAAATAGAAATGGAAAGGAATAAGTAGAAATCATTAAAATACAGAAAAGGATTTGAAAATGCACTGTAATTGGCTGAAATATATGTGTTTGATATATAAAAAAAGCAAAAAGTATATCAAATGTTAAATTTATATAATATAAGAATACATAAATACATTTATAAAAAAAATACATATAAAATATAAAAAATAACCTACTATGCTATAGGCTACTATACTATTATATATATTTACTGTATCTGACAGTGACAAAAATGACAAATGTTCTTCTTTAATCAGTTAAGGGTATATTTACACAACAACGAAAAGTTTTTCCTTTGCTTTTTTTTTGCGTACAGATCACAACGTTGTCAAAACGATCTGCGAAAACAACTAAAAACCCTGTATTCTGCTGCCAGGCCAGTAGATGGCGATGTCACTTTGTAAAGAAACATTACGCACACTTGAAATCATCATTCTCACAAATTCAGCAAACCCGATTTTTAAAAGAGTTTTCAGGCTGCCAAAACGCTGTTGTTGTGTAAATGAAAGGCCAAAACACATAAAAAGTTTTCAGTTTTTAAACAGCCCCTAAATTATCAATTATCAATTGTTTCAAAAACCACACAAACTGAACATGACGATAATCCATACGATCCCAGTTGATGAATCAGGGGCCGTTTACACGACACCATTTTCAAATAAATAGAAAAACCTTTTATGCGTTTTGGCCATTCATTTACATGACAACGGCGTTTTGGGCGGCCTGAAAACACAAACTTTTGAAAACAATAACATGTAAACTACAAAAACGCGAATTTGTGAAAACGCTGACTTCATGTGCATGCGTATTACGTGTTCAGTCTATAGGCGTTGTCTGTACGAGAAAACACAAAGGAAAAACTTTTGTGTTTTAGTACATAATTATCGTGTAAAAGCACCCTCAATGATTTTTGAAGCAAAACGATTACGTGTGACACGTGTAAGAAAAATACTAATAAATTAAAACATTTTTAAAACTATAAACCACTGCTTCTGGCCAACTGTCATCCGCGGGTTCATGAGTTCAAGCTTGACATAAACGCCAGCAATCGTGTTGTGTGGTTTTTGAAGCGTCAACATTAGAGGTCCAGTACATTTGCATTATATGGATTAGCAGAGATGGATTATTTTTCTAAAAATCATACATCTGAAGAAATAAAGTCATATACCTTCAGGACAGCATGAAGGTGAATACAGATGATATAATTTTAATTTTTGGTTGGAATATCCCCGTAATACTGAGCCCCGCACATGACATGCAAGAAAAAAAAAAAATCGTTCGCATAATTTACTAATTTGTTCCCTCGATTTACTAAAACGTGCGCGCGATTTACTATTTCGTTCCCTCGATTTATAAATCATGCACATTTTATTAAATCGTGCGTACGATTTAGTAAATCGAGGGAGCGAATTAGTAAGTCGTGCGCAGGATTTAGTAAATTGAGGGAACGAATTAGTAAATCGTACGCACGATTTAGTAAATTGAGGGAGCGAAATAGTAAATCGAGGGAGTGAATTAGTAAATCGTGCGCAGGATTTAGTAAATTGAGGGAACGAAATAGTAAATCGAGGGATCGAATTAGTAAATCGTGCGCAGGATTTAGTAAATTGAGGGAATGAAATAGTAAATCGAGGGAGCGAATTAGTAAATCGTGCGCAGGATTTAGTAAATTGAGAGAACGAAATAGTAAATCGAGGGAACGAATTAGTAAGTCGTGCGCATGATTTAGTAAATCGAGGGAACGAATTAGTAAGTCATGCGCATGATTTAGTAAATTGAGGGAACGAAATAGTAAATCGAGGGAGTGAATTAGTAAATCGTGCGCAGGATTTAGTAAATTGAGAGAACGAAATAGTAAATCGAGGGAACGAATTAGTAAATCGTGTGCACGATTTAGTAAATTGAGGGAACAAAATAGTAAATCGAGGGAGTGAATTAGTAAATCGTGCACAGGATTTAGTAAATTGAGAGAACGAAATAGTAAATCGAGGGAACGAATTAGTAAATCGTGTGCACGATTTAGTAAATTGAGGGAACAAAATAGTAAATCATGCGCATTTTATTAAATCGTGCATACGATTTAATAAATCGAGGGAGCGAAATAGTAAATCGAGGGAACGAATTAGTAAATCGTGTGCACGATTTAGTAAATTGAGGGAACGAAATAGTAAATCGAGGGAGTGAATTAGTAAATCGTGCACAGGATTTAGTAAATTGAGGGAACGAGATAAATCGAGGGAACGAATTAGTAAGTCGTGCGCATGATTTAGCCTACTATTTTTTTTCCTGCATGTCATGTCCGGGGCTCCGTACTTTAATTATAAAGTTTTACACAAAAATATTTAACCACAGAACTACCAAATAAAAATCCGTCCACTCAAATCATGATTCACGCGGGAACTTCGCATGAAAACAGGCGGAGCAACACCATATAAGGACAAAAATGCGGAGAGAAACTACCTCATTGGTTACCATGTATAATGATAAATGCGTGAGTCCTGGGGCACGTTCAAGCTCAAACCGGTGCGCAACGTTTTGCTACGGTTTCCGGGTTGAACGACATGTTTCCTGGAAACGGTGTGCAACGGTGTGCAACGGGTTTGAGATACGTTTTCTCTTGTTTGGTGGGTGTGTCAGAAATGTCAGCCCAATCAGCGGCAAGATGTATATAAACCACGCGGTATTAAAGAGACAGCTCGCACAATCGGTATTAATGTAACAAAAATAAAATAGGCCTACTTATATATTTTGCTATTGTATTGTGAAGGGACATCGAGCGTATTTTGCGTTATTAAAAATATATTTATACTGATTTAATCAGGCTCCGAAAATTTTTCAAAAAGAACACAAAGAATGTCCTTCTCAGCTGCCATAGTTGCAACTCTTGCGTCATCAGAACAGGGTGTTCAACACACCACTGTTTCTGTTTAAAAAACGTTTTGTCGGGGCTGAACGCAGCCCAGTTGCACACCGTTTCCAGGAAACATGTCGTTCAACCCGGAAAACGTAGCAAAACGTTGCGCACCGGTTTGAGCTTGAACGTGCCCCTGGTATATCGCGATTCGCGAACAGGCTTGCGTTTCTCACAGTATTCTTAATATGTAATATAACACAATTCGAAACGACAACTTATGTTTTTATGGTTACCTTGAATCTTCACAGATATACATGGCTTAAGGTAGATTTAAAATAATTATTTGACCTTAATATAATGTGATTAATTCAAAAAAACTTATATATAGCCTATACACACACACACACACACAAATGTATATTACATGCATATTCCCTATAGAGCAGGGTAAGAATAACATGCAGGTGAGTAAATGATATCAGAATTTTCCCTTTTTGGTAACACTAAAAGCATAAATGCAATTAAAAAACGTTTGTTCATAATAGTTCAGCAGTGTTGCCATCTGCTTTCAATTGAAAGTAGCTAAAACTGGTAGCTAAATGTCACTAACATAATGGCAAATTCATTGATCTATCTAAATATGAATATAGATCAGTGGGGAAAATAAGAATCTAGATAAGGTTTGTCCAAGAAGTTGCTAGATTTGTCCCTAAACTTTAAAAAAAATAAAAAAAGTTTCAAAAGGTGCGGTTAAGTCATTAATTAGTGACAAAATCCCTAAATAGGCAACATTGTAGTGCAGGTGTCAGTGCAAGACTGCAAGGATACACAGAACTGTTCGCTACTTACTGTTTAATTTGGTTTTCCTTTTATTTCCAGTCAGTGGTCGGTTCCTGTCTGACAGAACACTGTCGATCACATGATACGCGTGTCAAACACTTTATCAGCGGGTTATCAGTTCAAAGTCCACACTTGTTCAGTTTCAGACATTCTCGGTTTAGATCGGACATTACTACTTTCATTTGGAGTTTATAGTTTCATGAACATACATAGAAATGTCATGGACATAGATACAGATGTGTATAAATATGAGTGCAGAAATTCCATTCTGTTCTTCTGAGGAGGGTCAGTCGCGCTGTTCTGCTGTTATCGCCCTCTAGCGTTACTGACCCGTTCTGCTGAATAATAATAATAATAATTTTGGTAGTAGCCTCTTTTTTTCCCTTAATTGTATTAATATGTTAATGTGATCCAATGAAAACTCAATGGTCAGAAACTGAGGCTTCAATCTTCTGTGGTGTCGTAAAGCACAGCGATGTGAATGATATCCATTCAGTTTGACCCCAGAAAAACCACATTGCAGAATACATTTTCAATTTAGTGTCTCAGTAGAAATGAACTGATAAATATAAATATTGAACTTAGGTTTCTTGGTGCAGAGTAGAGCAGAGTAAAAATTTTTTAAAATAATTAAATAAACAAAAAATAATATTAAACAAAATTTAGATTTAAATAAATTAACTAATAAATTAATGCATTTGATTTCAATAAATGTATTAAAATAAATAAAATTGAATTAAATAATAAAATAAACATTTGATAAAGCTAAATAAATAAATACAATTTTATTTAAATAAATAATAAATGAATGCATACATTTATTAAAATGAATTAAATAAAATGATTTAAATAAAATAAATGTTTGACAAAACTAAATACTTGATTTAAATAAATAAGAATAAGAAAACTAAATAAATTATTCATTTAAATTGATTAAGGTATATAAATGAAATTTGCACTAAATTAATAAATAATAGGCTAAGTTAATATGGAGGGCGAAACAATAAATAAATAAATAGTAAATAAATGTAGACATAGCCGACATAAATAAATAAATAAATGCATAGATAAATAAACGACAAAAACAAATAAATGTGGAAAAATACAATTATACATAAGAAAATAAAAGTATAAATACTCATTTATTTTTAAATTTTCCACATTTCCACATTTCCACAATAATATTAAACTAAATTTGATAAAAAATTAATTAAAATTAGTATTTAAAATTTGATTTAAATAAATTAACTAATAAATTAATGCATTTGATTTCAATAAATGTATTAAAATAAATAAAATTGAAATAAATAATAAAATAAACATTTGATAAAGCTAAATAAATAAATAAAATTTGATTTAAATAAATAATAAATTAATGCATACATTTATTAAAATGAATTAAATAAAATAAATGTTTTACAAAACTAAATCCTTGATTTAAATAAATAAGAATAAGAAAACTAAATAAATTATTCATTTAAATTGATTAAGGTAAATAAATGAAATTTGCACTAAATTAATAAATAATAGGCTAAGTTAATATGGAGGGCGGAACAATAAATAAATAAATAATAAATAAATGTAGACATAGCCTACATAAATAAATGAATAAATGCATAGATAAATAAACGAAAAAAACAAATAAATGTGGAAAAATACAATTATACATAAGAAAATAAAAGTATAAATACTCATTTATTTTTTAATTTTCCACATTTCCTTGTATATTTATTTATGCATTTTTTTATTTTTTATTTCTTCATATATTTATTTATGTATTTATTTATTGTTTTTGCAGGTTTGGCCCTCCATAAGTTAATAGGCTACATTTGTTTAAAATAATTAGATAAAATAAATAAATAAATAAAAACATCTAACCTACATCTAACAGTTCAGTGAATAGGAAAAATACACAATGATGTAGCTTAAAGTAATAGAAACAGAATATTTTACACATTTATAATATTTTTCATAGTAGGCCTATTGGGTCTTTATAGATGAAAATATATAGTTGACTGCCTATTAAAAATGTAGGATGGGGGTCCATGCATTTAAAAGATTGAAAACCCCTGATTTATATGTTAGTGTAGAAAGTCTAGATTTACTGATAAATTCAGCTCATATTGTGTAGCTACACACTGTGTTCGATCATTCAATGGCTTGATCAATGTTTCTGATTGATATAATTGGTCGCGGGCTTTAGGACCCGGATGCTCGGTTAGTCCAGACACCGGTTGATGATCCGCTCGCGACTCACTCATTCAGTGTCTTTTGTCAAAGAACAATAAAACGCACGTCTCAGCCGGACACGTTACACACGTTTATGCTCTTGCGTTAACATCAGTCCTCACACTCCTCTAACAGAGACCGGGCTGATCACTGCGGACCGGCGCGCATCTGCATCACCGGCGAATTCCTCCAGCGGGAGCCGGTGAAGAGAGCGAAGCCGCCTTCATTCATTCCCCGTCAGTCCGCTTCAGGCCACCGGCGACAGCATGAGCCAGAGGTTCACGGTGACTGCCGGTGACATCCAGGGGGAAGTGAACCAGCTGTTCGAGGGCGACGAGGCGACACCGAGCGCGTCCGACGCCGCGGCTGCTGAAGGCTCCGGGAGAGGTGAGAGATGTTTATGACGTTCTGACACCTGTGAAGGATAAACTCAGCCAACAGCTGGAAATATGAGAGGCTGGGAAATTAATATTCAACACGCCACCCTCAACCATCAAATGAGACTGTGACTATTTGATGGACGATCTTCACTACAGTCTAGATTATATTGATATATATTTTTTTAAATATTAAGAACAATCCATAAAAAACTTATCAGATTTTACATCAGACATTTTTAATATCTGTAACCCAGAGGTTTGGTATGGCATTAAATGCACTAAACATTTTAGTTTAAATTGTCAACATCATGCTTTATAATGATGTTAAAGACATGCAAATATAGTTCAAAGACTACATTTATTAATATTATTTTATATCACAATTAATGTGTTGTTTCATATATAGGTTACAATATATAATATAATTATAATATTTCATATAGAATATCATAGGTACAATAACATATTATGATCTCTTGGACACACACACACACTATATATATATATATAGAGAGAGAGAGAGAGAGAGAGAGAGATATTACATATATTATATCCATANATTATATCCGTATTATATTCATATAATATTTAATATAAAGTACACTGATTCATATGTCATACATTATCGAGAAAATCCATATAAACCTTGTTTTAAGACCAAATGCATAAGTGTCAGATTTAACATCAAATTTAAAAAAATACTGAACCTTGCAAATCATTTTGTTCATCTATAGCAGTGGTCACCAACCTTTTTAAGCCCATGATCCCTGACCTCGACCTTTTTGAAAGACAAGATCTAGCTACTTGATAGAAAAAGATTTAGTATTTTTTTCGTGGTCAATGTAGATTCTGATTTATTTATTTATTTTTTACAAGCAAATTGGCCGATTCTGATACTGGTTGCAGATATTTATTATTAATATTATTATAATAAACAAAAATACATAGCCATTTCAAATGAGAGGGAACTACTGCTTTTTAATCACAATCCAAACAAAGATGATACGCACGTTACGTTGCATGAGCAGTTGTTTTTTATTTGAATTAGATTTAATTTCAAGATTTAAAGCAAAAACAGAACGGTCTGACTTTATCTTTGTGAAATTAGAAATGCTACACACACAAAAAAAAGCATGAAACAAAAACAGCAGACTGAATGAGACGCAGATTCACTCTCTGACAGCAGGTGGCGCTTATGGAGCAGCAGTGATACAGTGTTTCCTCAGTTACTGCTGTAAACAAAGCTGAAATGCGCTAATTAGCTACTTTATTCGGAAGTCAGAGGAAAATAAAATGCCATTGCCGTCGAAATCTTTCTGAAGACTGATCTCCTTTTAGAGATGAATCCATAATCCCTCACCCCCAATTCAATATTTATATTTTCTTCCTATATTTCGAGCATCGTGGACTAATGGATAGAGAGTCGGACTTGTAACCCAAAGGTCATGGGTTCGAGTCTCAGGTCCGGCAGGGATTGTCGGTGAGGGGAATGAATGTCCAGCGCAGTGAGACCCTTGAGCAAGGCACCGTATCCCCCAACTGCTCCCCGGGCGCCGCAGCAATGGCTGCCCACTGCTCCGGGTGTGTGTTCACTGCTGTGTGTGTGCACTTGGATGGGTCAAATGCAGAGCACAAATTCCGAGTATGGGTCACCATACTTGGCCACATGTCACTTCACTCACTCACTCACTCACAGTGAGCTGCTCTGTCTGCTACAGAATTTTCTCCTCTTCGCGTCCGTTTTCACCTCTGGCCTCTTGTTAACGGCCGTTTACAGACTCAGACATAATGATGGCTATTTACCTTTATCTGTCTGTCCCAGTAGCTCCAGAAAATAACATAAAAATAAATACAAAAATACAGTACAAAGACTGGAGAAATGTAATGTATTTTTGTACTCATATTCTGATAAAGATCGACCAGTCGATCGCGATCTACGGGTTGGCGACCACTGATCTATAGCATACTTTTTTTTTAGTGTCCAATGCATATCTATATAGTTCATAGACTATATTGATTTATATATTAAATAAATGATGTATTTCATGTGATAATATGGGTTATATTTCATATACGGGCTATATTGATTATATTTGCATTTCATAAGGACTAAGATATCCATATGCCATTGATGTACTGTAGCAGTTCTTCAGGATATATGGCATTAAATGCACTAAGCCATTGGGTTTTATTTGTCTACAGCAGACAAGTGTACATTTTCCTTCCCTAAGCTCAAAATGACATATATTGAGTTCATAATCTATGTAAACGTTGAGATTTGACCCCTCAGGAAAGAGAATCTGCTCGTTTTCACATCTCTTCATCAGCCAAATCTAACTTGAGTGTAACAGAGAGGGCATTTTTGTGTAATGCTCCTAGTGATAAAAGAAAAGATGCAGTATGACGATGCATGTAGATGCTTTTCACAGCACTTCAGAAGCTTGTTGAAATGGTTACCCTGTCTTGCCATGTCCGTTAGCCTTAAGTGGGCACGGTTGTCTTCACATAATGGTACTTCTGACAGTCTATTATACTTGATGAAGCTTTTGAATATTTAATAAGGCGAAATGTGTTTTAGGCACACTAGGCTGTATGACATGCAGGAGGTCTATTAAATACAAGTCAGGCGGTATTATTCATTAGCCTTTGACGAGTTTTGCTTCTTGTTTTTTCACTGAGATTGTGCTATAGTTCTGCTAAATATTAAGCAATTATCTAATTTAATGGACTTTCTCTCAGGGGCTTGAGAAATGCAACAAAGCAGTCTGGCTTTAATATTACAACAAGTAAATTGTCTATGCAGTATATATGCACACTGAAAGTGAAAACTCAGTGCGATGCAACAGAACATATTTGATGTTAGTTTTGTGGAGTGGATTTTGAAGCAGTGCGATTTCACTGTGGATGGGAATTTTTAATGTGACATGACAGAAATAGAAAGTGACCCACTAAATACTAGGTGTGCTAGAAGGACTAGAGTTGGTGTTTCTTGCCAAAGTTTGCTTGCTAAATAAGGGTTATAAGGCACAATTTTTTTTCAAAAACTCCTTTGGAGCTAAATGCAGTGCCATAATTTGAATAAACTCCAAATGTTCAGTGAAGTTTTGTTATGAATGCCCGTTTTCTTGTCCCACATTTCTCTGAATAGTCGCACGATGGGAAGCTCTGCTTTAAAACCTAGTGAGCTGCCTACCTAGACAGCTTTTAAAGGGGACCTATAATGCCCCTTTCACAAAATGTAATATAAGTCTCTGGTGTCTCCAGAATGTGTCTGTGAAGTTTCAGCTCAAAACACCCCACAGATCATTTATTATAGCTTGTCAAATTTGCCCCATTTTGGGTGTGTCCCTTTAAATGCAAATGAGCTGCTGCTCCCGGCCCCCTTTCCAGAAGAGGGCGGAGCTTTAACAGCTCACGCTTCGGTTGCTCAACAACAACAAAGCTGGAGAATCTCACGCAGCCAAAATTAGGATTTTCAGTAACGGTGTTCAGCCTTACATTGTTCAAACCGGAGTCAGACACTGATGGAGAGACTCTGGAAGAAGTTACAACTTTTCGAATGAAACTGGACGTTTCTGAATGGTTAGTGGATAAATTTATGCAGTTGCTGTGGAGTTGATTCAACTCATCGACTAGCATGTGCCGTCGTGTTAATCTTTTGTGTTGAATTGACCCTCGTTTGTGAAGCAGGCGGTGTAAAATGACGGCATGGCAACAACACTCTACTACAACAACTCTTCCTCTTCTCTAAAGCAGCCCAACATGACCTCCCCCCCTTTGTCGCATGTTCTCGGGGGTGGGGTTTATGTAAATTTTGGGGTTTGTGATGTCACCAACCCAGGAAGAAGCTCGTTGTAGTCCCTACCAGCCGTTTGTTGTAGTCCTTAAAAAGTGATTTCTGTAAAAGAAAAATTCTCCCTTTGGATTGAACTTTGAGCGTCGTAACTTTGCAGATGTTGTTTAAAGTCAAACAGCAACATTACACACTAACTAAAGTTAAAAAGTGAAATCTTAATCAACCGCCCCTTTAGGGTATCACAAGTAGAGGTAAGAATCTTTAGGCGTGTCACGTTCCGATTCTGGGAATCAAGATCCAATTCTAAAACGATCTACGACTGTGTCCGAAATCGCCCCCTATACCCTCATTCACTATTCCCTACATCAGTCCACTAATGTAGTTCACTTGAAGGAGTGGATGAAAACTGTTTTTGCATAGTTTGTGCTTGCTGTTTAGTAATTATTTGAAAGTTAGCAAACTGGCAGCTCCAGTAGAAATGAAAAGATTTATCTTGAACTCTGTCATGGAAACTTTATAAACCTTAATCAAACAATTTAGTCATCAATTAAAAAGGATTTTATACCTGTATGATATTACACTGTAGATGTGGATGATTCAGCTGCATTCACCATCTTCTGGTCAGATGCTGAAATTCATCCGGCGTGCGACTCTCACAGTGCATTATGGGTATTCTCTAGCTTTTGAGCGTACATCAGTTGTACACTTGTTATTGCTGTGCACTGTGGGATTGAAAGAGTGCACTAGATAATGTCCACTATAGTTTCGGACACCACTACAAATGGCTGTCCCCTCAAATAGTGCCCTATTTAAGGGTATATGGGCGATTTCGGATAGAGCCTACTTTTTTTTTTTTATTAATACATTTACAGACTTTGAATATCTGATTCATAGATGCATTTTTATTAAGTACTTTTACTTATAAATAATTACAAATTAATAATAAAACAATTCTAAGTAGGGATGCATATATTGGCCACCATATCGGTATCGGCCGATATATGTTCATTTTTAATGTTATCGTTATCGACCTGATAAGAAAATTTTACTGATAAATATATTAAAGCCAATAAATAATGGATTATTTCCTTCAGCTGAGACACTTCAGATGAGCACTGTCCTCCATTACGGTTTTGAATTGCTTGAAATATGATTGAAATCACATTCATACAGTTAAGTGCAACGTGCAGCACAAATCTGTTATATATAGACTACATAAAATTATAATGAGAATATTATAATTGTGTGATTGGAACATGGCTTATAATAGTGAGACAAAAATAGTGTTTTTGTAATCAGGCTCTCAAAAATTATATAAAAATTTTGATTTAGATTTATCGGCCAATATATCGGTTATCGGCTTTCAAATATAAATAATTATCGGTTATCGGTATCGGCCAAAATTTTCATATTGGTTCATCCCTAATTGTAAGTTAAGAATTACTAACTAAATATAGTCTTTGATGCAGAGGCCATTCCAAAAGATAGTTATTTTATGATGTAATGATAAACAGTAAAACACTGCTCATGTAGAACGTTTAGTCACTTATGAGGAACAGTCTAGTTAGGATGCTCCCTTAGAAAGTGCACTATAAAGCTTGAGACATCTCTTCTGATGACTTCACTACTGTACATCGCAACAGTGTCCAAAGAGGTGTATGTCCATCATCTTTGGGGTTTCCATCCATATAGAAATGGAGATGCGCACCTGTAGTCGCCTAGAGACGGTACAGCCTTGGAGCTTTTGTCTCCGGTTCAAGTCGCCACAACGTTTCCATGACAACTGCAGCCTCTTTGTGCGGTGATTGGTGTGCGTGAAGTGAGAGCTGAACGTGAGGGGTTGAAATGATGATAGTAAAATGACAATGACTGCTCACATGCACGCACTGTCAAATAATGATATAATGCTGCTCTGTTTCAGTACCTCCTGCGGCCCTAAATGAAGCATGAATTGGGTGAAACGCAAAGGCAATGGTCATTTTCCCACTCTGAGCTAGTTTTTTAAGAATGCATGGGTGTATATGTGTGAAAGTGTCTGTATGCATGCATAAACAAGAAAAAAGCAAAGATTTTTGTAGCCAATCCATGTACATGAGTATCACATGGATTTTTGGTGAGAAAGCCCTTTACAAGAATGAAGCATCACTGGTATTTTATCGCTGATGTTGTTTTTATCGATCTGAGGAGACAGTAAGATGCCACCCAGGCAGAGGTTCGCCTGACCTTGAAGGTCTCCAGACAGTCTGTAAGATCTAGCCCGACTCTGACCGCGGTATGAAGCTAATAGTGTCATTAAGACGTCCTGGATTTCATGTTTAAATGATTAAATATCTGATTCAATGTGACCCTCTCTCGTAGTAGATTCTTTTTAGTGGTAGGCCAGCCAATATGTTACAATAATAGTCAAGAATCTTTGCAGTTAACATGGAATAGTTCAAATAAGAAAAAAAGAAAACAGTAGTAGAGGTTAGTGGAGATGTCTGTGGTGCAAAAGTCACTGGCGCAATCCTAGTTTGTTTTTTTTACTCCAATCTGTTCATTGAAAATGTTGGAGCTAAAGAGCTCTTTTGCAGCATGTTGCTTTTTCAACTCTCTGATTGGTGTAATTTTCTGTACAGCTTGAGTTTTTCACCAGGAATCCCACTGTTAAACACGATTAATTTAAAAAATAAGTTGAAATAATGCGGACTGACGGCTTCAACAGAAGCAAATGCCATCAATCAACAATCTCGTAGCTCACAGTAGGTCTATTTTATCTTTTTTAAGGTTTATAAGTTATCCTTCGAAATCTGTTTCCTAATGGAGAAAATGATTGGAATTTTTACTTACGGAACCCGACTGTTGCGCTCTATTCTTAATAGAACTCAAATCATTTAAAGTGCCAGTGTAAGTTCTTTTAGAATAATACATTCAATGACATAGAATGGAAAGAAATAATTCTGGATTTTTCATCATTTTTTTTTACGTTTAATAACAGTATTTCACCCAGCTGCTCCTTTTGTCATCATTTTGAAGAAACAATTATCCACTTATTTTGGAATTGTTTATTAGAATTATAGTTGTATAATTATAGTGTTTTGGATTGACGTTTCTAATTTTGTGTTTTTTTTTTTTTCTGACTTCTGCATTAAAAGTTTGAAAATAGACCCATTTCATATTAGATTTATGGTCCCAGTTTATATTAGGTGGCCTTTACTCTTATGTACTTACATTTAAATTAATAGTTTGATATTATAGTTATAATAGTTATTAGTTTAATAGTTCATAGATATTATAATACTTTGCACTTATTGTGTACTTGCATGTTTTTACATTTTACTTATATTTTAAGAATAACCTGCATGTAATTACATCTGTAATTAATTTCTCTAATTACATTTATAATTACACTGTTGACCCATCCCTTACACGTTAACTCACCCTTAAGCCTACACATACCACCAAACCTGTCTCTAACCTTACCTGTACCTCCTCAATATCAGTAAATGTGTTTTGCACATTAAGTACATTAAGGCCACCTAACATAAAGTGGGACCAAATTTATAAATATTTTATTACAATTCCTTGCAATATTTTACATTCATAAATGTACATTTTCAAAGAAAATACCTTCTTCTCTTGTATCTGTCATATGAACTTAAATGGCTCTAATTCATGCTTTGCAATTCAGAAATCTTTTTATATAAGGCAATTAGCAGATTATTGCAAAAGTGAAAGCGCTTCAAAAAATAATTTTTTTTATATGTTTGTTTACTGTACAGCAAATGTTCTGTACTGAACTAAATACTTTTTATTTTATGCAAAATATATATTTTACAAAACAAATTGGACTCTAAAATGGCCATATATGCCTAACCAAGTTGTGTTCCAAATTTGAAGTTGATATCACAAATTGAGTTTCAGTGGTAATGCAATGTCCAGTTTCAAAACACAGGATGAATTTTGAGTGCTTAAGCTTTCAAATGACACTAATTTATGATGATTACAAAAATATCTAATGGGGGGAAAAGGGCAATAAAATAAGCAAGCCAAGTATCTGACATTTAACGGTCAAAGTACTCTAACAATTCAAATGATTGTTAGACTCTTCTTTGGTGTAATACTTATAAGATGATATGCTTTTGTTTATTTCTGCATTTTCATGATGTGTAACCCTCTTAGAATATTAGTTGTTTTTTTTTGTCTTTATGGTTGTAAATGCAAAAAAAGGACTGTAGGTTTGGTTGTTGTGAGTGGTGTTTTGTGTGGTTACTACAGCACATGATGCTAGATTATTCTTGATGGTTGACAGGATGTTGTTTTTGGGTTGTTTTATCATTCACCAGGTGAAAATCGTAAGTCTGGGCACTTAGTAAATAAACAGGATTTAACAGGACACATGATTTGAAGAATCATTAATGACTGTTGCTGCTGCACAAATGTGTGGATTAGTTCTATGACTAATTACACACTATTTTCTATCAAGCAGCCAGGAATAGTATCCAAAGTGCCAAATACAGTATTTCGACATGCAATTTTTGCTATATTTGGCGTAGTCTACACACCAGACAGAACTAGCGCCATAAGCCGCTTTTAACCATATCAATAATAACTCGGTACATATTACACTGGTGCACAATAGCTGTGTCATCCATCGCAGACGTGCAGCGTGGGAGTTTTGGCTGCTCCGCAGTGAGCGTCTGCTGGAAGCCCACCACGGTGGACAAATTCGTCTCCATTTAGTGATCGTTTGCACAAAGACAAAGAGTGCTCAGTCATCAAGAACGGCCCACGCAGCAGCGTTTGAAAAGTTGTTTGGGAAAGTGTATCACTTTGTACCATGCCGGCTTACGTTTCTTTTGTAGTTTTGGCAAAAGTAAAGGAGGATTTTGTATCTTGTGCATGGGAACCAAAGCTCTGGCAATGCAACCCTTGTTTTTGTGCACTAAAAATGCACGAAAACAACATGTCGTTACCATATCCACATATAGTATTACTATGCACAATAAATATTCCCATCTGTAAACGGTTAAATGAATAGTTTTCGAAGATCCATCCTGCAGATTTTATCTGCGCAATGACAAAAATGATTTTTTTGCTGTGTTTTGTCCAATTTCCAGATCAAGCTGGTTCTCATTTTCCATGTTATAACACAATATCATCGTAAAATATCCTCGAGTAAATGCAGCCAGAGCAGCTTCTATTGTTTTAGCTGATGTTGTGTTTGTCTCCATTGTTGTCATTGGCCGCTCAGCCTGGTTTAATTTGCATAATGCTTCTGAGTCAATTGCTGTCCAAATACGGTGGAGGCCATTAGCCTATTGGGATATGTAGATTGTTTAGCTCTCAATGAGGCATCCGTCCTTTCTTCATAATGGCACGTCGTCGGTCTGTTTGTTTCCATTCAATCCGTCGCTGGCGAGACAGACGTGGAACCGTTCTCGCTATTTTAGCATAATGGTGGTCTGGTGGCTCAGGTTTTTCGTGTATTAGTCTATTGTTTGTGTGTCTGTGTAAACAGTCAGTCTCGCAGTCCCACCAGCCGCCGTCAGGTAATAACGTGTTGATCACGAGCTCAGTGGCTCTGTGGGATTTACAGAAGGTCAGGATTCACTTGATGTGGAATGTCAATCCTCTATCCCTCTCTTCTTCTGTTTGTTTCTCTCTGTTAATGCTTTAAGTTGTTCAATATGAAGTGGAAACAGTCCTAATGAGCCTAAAATATATATATTTTTGTACATATTACTACTATATGAATGTATATTTACCATATATTTATTGCCTGTTTGTGTGTATACACATATTTTCTTTTCCCATAAATCAAACATATTTGCTCCTTCAATCACATCTTAACCTCATAATATCTTGCTTTCTATAATTATTTATGATTAGATTTTTTTTTTGACTGCAGTCGTTTTTGTTTTAGTGTTCAAGTCATCAAATAATAACTGAATTACCCTTTTCCTGAAAGAGCAGTTCACTGAATTGGTTTGGATCTTCCGTACGCAGAGACACACAGACAGGGGTTTGCGTCTGCACATGAACACTATACGTCCGGTAGTTATTAATATTGCTGTCAGATCACTCGTCTGTGCTGTGATGTTATTAAATGAGTGCATTTCTTCACATTGATTTTAATCTCATCTAGTCTTCTTGAGATAAATGTGGCTTATCAACATCTCGACAGGCCTTTCCTTACAGTCATGGTTAGATATCAGTGTTGACTGAATTATATTCCTCATACACAATATCTGTTCAAGGATAAATAAACCTGCAGTGCAATTTAAAAAGATGCAATTACATTACTGCACCACTAGATTGCACACCAGTTATAAAGATAATACATTTTTTCTTATGTCTGCCTGATACTTAACTGTGTGTTTGTTAATTATTTTTTGGGCTAATAATGTTACATAAAACCCCTTGTGCTGTGGAGAAGTTTGTTATGGTTCTCAGTTATCATTTTCATTTAAAGAAAAATGAGACTGAAGCTGTCAAAATACTGTTTCAGCACCTGTATTGAAAAAAACACAAAAACAAATAAATAATATAAAGGCATTTTTTATGATAATTAAGATTTTTTGCATTCTGAAATTAATGCATTTTAGCCCACAAATGCTCGTTACCATAATGCAAAAAAATGTAATTCTCATTATTTGAATGTAAAAGAAAATCATATTTTTATTTATTTGATTTACATATTTATGTATTTATTTAAATTGTAAAGTATCTGTGCATCATGGCAGTATTTTAATTTTAAATATTAAAACTGGTAGAATCACATTGAGAATAATGGGAATTACTATTTATTATTTTATTATTTTTGGTGGGACTAA
>RJVU01057277.1:2558536-2570475 GCA_003731715.1 Anabarilius grahami
GTGTGTGTGTGTGTGTGTTCAGCTTTATTTCATTTAACAAAAACACATTTTAATAGTTTTTAGTTTACAGTAACACCGATATGAACTCAAAAATTATTCATCAAACATTCATTTTATAGCTCTATATTTTTATTGCATGATATCTATTGTCTTTGGAGATTTAGTTGAAACAAGTGAGACAAAATTGATACCTATAAGAATCATAAGTGACATCTCCATAATGTCTCCTCACATATGAAAGAGCAACATTTGAGCAATACAAATTTCCTTCGGGAAGTGACTCAAGTTCAGTCCGGTTTCCTCCATGGATGAATGCTATGCTTTGGAGATGATTTCACTTTCCGCACAGGAAATGATGCGTGCGTGGCTTGAGCCAGTAACTCTCTCAAGTCGCTTTGATATAATTCTTAGTAATCGCATGCAAATGCAAGGAATTTCCCACAGGAGAACGTTGTTTCCTGCTAATAATGGTTTTGTATAGGTGATGATTGTCCCTTGAAATGAAAAAGAGTGCGTTGACAAAATGTAGGTACGTGTGAAGTGGAAAGTAATAGTAATGATTATGAAATAATGGGAAGCAAATGAGCACTTAAACGCCCCCAGACCTCCTCGCTCAGTTCAGAGTACAAAAGCCAGATGCATGAAGCAAGATGTGCATGGCTAATCCTCAGTGACAGCCTCGTTCCTTTCTCCTTCTGCTCTTTTCCTTTCACTATTTCTTCCATTTTCTCATCAGCTGGCAATGATCGGTTGAGCGGTTTAGTAACAGAGCTGTAACGGCGAGCCTCTGTAACCAGCAGATTTACATATCAAAAAGTATTTACACGCTACTAAGCGAGGAGAAATGGAAACGACTCCCATGCATTTGTTCCATTGTGTATTTGCACACGAGCCGCAGAGTTATCAACCCTCCCCGATGCTGTTTTTGAAAAACCAGCCGACCCCCTTCACATTCGCTGAGGGCTTGAGTTCAATCATTGCCACCGTGTAATAAATCTGGAACAGTCGGATGAAGACATCACGGCATTAAAATGCATCTCTCTCCGCATTTCGAGAAAATTTGACTATTGCTTTCTCAGCCTCATCTGAGAATGTGCAGAATGGAGATGTGATGTTTACTCGGCTATCTGATTCAGGCATCTCGCATCTTTCATTAGCTTCAGCCGCAACCCTGTTTATCTGAAAGGCGTTCAGATTCATTATGAAATCTGCTGCTGGCAAGTAACCCGATGCGGTTGGAAATAAGTGTGGCTCTTGAATGCATCTCTCAGAGACCTTGTGCTAAATTATGGGTAGTTGTAATGTTTACAGGCCGAATGATTGTAGGAATGAGGGAGGAAATGATGGTGGGCCCTGCAGTCGATTTTTATTTCAGACCTCATAATGTTTCAGGGTCTTTCGCTTTCCTGGTGATATATACATTTATATTAAGGGTTCAAATTACTCACGGTTTGGCTTTTATCATGGTTTCGGTACGCTTTGGTATGTGTTCAGGGGAAAAAAGGACTACTGTCAAAAAAAAAAAAAGAAAAGTAATCAAACTACAAGCAACAGCACAAATAAATACAGTAGAGCAAAGATACAAATAAAATAATCAGTGCTTTTTAGGTTTTTCAGGTATCTAACAGTAGTTTTCAGGTACAGAAATTGAATAAGGTAGCTAATCAAATGTAAAACAGCATTGCATATAATCTTCACTGTATAAATTAAATAAAGATGAATCATTATTAGTTATTAATGAATTTACAAAAGCTATTCAGTCAAGAGCAATGAGTGATTTCCTTGTTTCTTGTAGTTTGATTAAAGCTGCAGTTCGTAAGTTTTGCCTCTTTGTCGCCATCTCTGTTTGAAACCTGCAATTGCAGTTATTTGCAGAATGATCATCTTTACGTGGGTTGTGCAACATCACGGCTCCTCAGCGCGGATGAATCAAATGTTTGCTGTCAGTCACCACACCGGTATGGATACTGTACTTTGGAATCGCAGATTCTGTGTCTTGGATGTTTGACCATAATAAGAATTTTCACCAAAAAATGTCATCTGAACAAGTAAGTAAAATGTCTGCCACTTTTGTTCTGACCAACTGAAAAAAAAAAGCATTTCAATAAATCGTGCTGACAATGGTGATTTAAATCTAACGATCGCTTGGCTCATATCATGGAAAACCATGCAAGTGATTATTAATGTACTTTGTTCTCAAATTGTTAATGTTAACAACGTCAGCATTGCGTGACTATGTGTATTTAGTGTGTATTAGCGTTATCTGTGTATTTCAATTTCTGTAGCCACTCCGCTGTCCGAAGTCTTTTGCTTTTGACTTCGGGTGAATCTCCAGTTGTCACTGATGATGACCTTTCTGGATTACAATCCAATATAATTATTGCAGCTGCTTTGAGAAAAGGCTATAAATGATTCGCTATCCTCACATGTGATTTAGCCTCCTAGCTGGGACTCGTTCTTTATGTAAACAGACGTGAAGTAATGACGCAAAGACGAATGGTGGCATGCTCGAATTTCCCGCGGAAACCCACCAGTACCACTCAAATTAGAAAACATTATTACAAGCTTACCGTTGTGAATCGGGCTAAGGTAAGGAGATAGTTTTGAACACTGGCTGGTTATGTACTTGCTCAAAAATTGATTTTGGATCATTTTTAACCAAAAAAAGTTACGGACTGCAGCTTTAACATTAAAAACACATACAGAGTGCAGGAATATTAGGCTGCTGTCACTTTAAGACATAACACACGGATACAGTACACTGATACTGAACACATGCATTGTTTCTCAAGTATTTCAGTTCACTTAAGACATAACCTACTATGTTTGCAAGGATATTCGCCAAGACGGGCATGTTGACATCATTTTAGTGTGAATTTGTCCGACTTGAAAGAGGAACTCAATATTTGCACGATGTACACGTTCCGCATGCACGCTTCATATAGAGCATACGCCACTCACATTGAACAAAGATGCGTATGCGTCGTGAGAAATGAGATGAACTGCGGTGCAAGTGTGTGCCGGTATAAAGAAATAGTTTACTTAAAAATGTCGAAAAAAAATCAGTTTTCATATGACTTAATTTCTTCTGTTAAACACAAAAGCAGATTGTCCAGGCCATTCTGTTATGAAAGATTTCCAAGGTATGCTTTTCAACTAATAAAGACTTTCTCTTCTTCACAAAAGGCTTTCATACGGCTTCAGAATTTCATATGAACTTCTTGCTTTTTGTCAGTTTTGGAGCTTGACAGCCTGGTCCAAGTCCACTTTCATTGCATGGATCTGCTAAATCTCTCCTTTTGTGTTCCACTTAAGAAAGAAAGTCATACAACTTTGGACGGACGTGAGGGTGAGCAATTAATGCCAGAATATCCCTCTTCACATCTTCATTCAGAGCTCTGGGCTCAATCCTGCTTCACATTAACTAAACGAGTTTAATGTCTTGCTGTAACAGTCAATTTACAGACAAGGATTTCCTCACGCAACACGCACAGCGAGTGAAAGAAAAAGGTCAAGAGCGTAGCCGTCGGAGTCTGACTGTTTTAAGCTCGCAAAGACTCTTACTGGAGGAAGTCAAATGCCGTTTCAGTAGTGCTGCCACTAGTGCATAATCTGAGCTATTTTAGTGCAACCCTCCCACGCATGAAAAATCTAAGGCATCCTCTCCCGTTTAGTATTCCATGCACGCATTATGTAATGCTCTTTGTGGGAGGGGGATGGGGAGAAACAGATGAAGAGGAAGAGGGTGGAAGACACTCGTCCCATTGCATGTGGACTTTTGTCACAGGGTTTGCACATATACACAGCACTTCACTGAGTCAGTGACAGCAGCCGTGGCAGCTATTGCCCTCAAGATGAAACAACAGAGCTCTTCTCCTCCCAGAGGAGCCGTGTACAGCCCGTCCATACACAGAGGTGTCAGAATATGTATGATTTACACCTCCTGTAGGTACGAGCGCGTGTGGGAAGACGAGCTGATGGTTATTGAAATTTAGATGCATCTCTTTGTAGGAGGAAAGGTGCAATTGCACAAGTCAAAATCTTGTCTTCCCTTGGTGTGCTCTGTATTCATGCATGAGTGAGCATTCATCAGTTACAATTAATCAGACCCTGTTGAACCAAATGTGTGTGTGTCTGTGCCCAGAGGAACCTTTTATTTCTCTCAGGTTGCTCTTTGCGTAGCTTTTCTTCAAGTATCATGTTTGTCGAGGCTGTTTCTCCTAAAATGCCTCGGGAGGATTAAAAATAGACACAAATAGTTGTCATACAGTAAGAGTATAGAGCTATAAAACGAATGTGGATATCAGCCCAGATCATTTCATGAGAAATTTTTAGGTTTGTATTGAGGTCTCTGACTTTGGATCGCAGACTTTGTTGTTTTGGTAGATCCGTTTTTTTGTTTAGTCAAGTTTTCAGATCATTGGTGCTGCTTCCACAGTGTAGAGAGAGAGCGTACACATGGTTGCCAGATTACAAAGATAAAGTAAAACAAAGGGCAGAAAATGTATCCATTTAAAGGGATAGTTCACACAGAAATGAAAATTCTGTTATCATTTACTCACCCTCATGTCGTTCCAAACCCGTGGGACTTCCGTTCATCTTCATAACACAAATGAAGATCTTTTTGATGAAATCTGAGAGCTTTCTGTCCCTCCATTAACAGTCTGCGCAACTGACACTTTGACGCTTTAAAAACTTCATAAAGAGATCATAAAAAGAGACTTGATCGACTTCTTGAGAAAGCTCAAACGTGCTGCGTAACACGAGAATGAACCTCATTGGTTCTTAAACTTCTGTTTACCATATCTGATGGGTTTACATGTGAATAAAAGCCTAAATTAAATCATCATATAGAATGTACAAGTCTCTTCAGAAAATTTGGACTAAACTGCTCAATTCATATGGATTAGTTTTACGATCTCTTTTTATGAACTTTTTGAAGCGTCAAAGTGTTATGTAGCTGTCTGTGGAGGGACAGAAAGCTCTCAGATTTCATCGAAAAGATCTTAATTTGTGTTCCGAAGATGAACGAAAGTCTTACGGGTTTGGAATGACATGATGGTGAGTAAAGGATGACAGAATTTTCATTTTTGGATGAACTAACCCTTTAAGGGTGCGTTCACACTTGTAGTTCAGTTCGTTTGGTTCATTTAGTCCGGACCAAAAAAGAAAAAAAAAAAGCATTTAGTCCTGGTCTGATTAGCGTTCAGATTGGCAATTTTATCACCGAACCAAATGATACCGAACCTAAAGGCACAGGGATACATTCACAATGTGATTGGACGGATTTTATGACGTATTGCCTATTTTGAGACGGAACTTACCGAACATCCAAAACAGTGCTGTGTGCTGAGGTAAATGCGCTCGTTGTGTGGGCGTAGCCTTCATGTGATGGTATTTTGGCCAGCTGGGAATTCGTGAAGAGCTTATAAAATGTGTAAAGGTGTCAAAACAGCGGTGGGAATCCATCCGTCACACACACAAACGATCTGCTGCTTGGAGACGCGCGTCTGATGCCTGTCATAGGAAATTCGCGACTATGACAAGAAAAACCGATATGCGTGAGGATTCCGTCCTTTTTAGGGTCTCATCTTCCTGTTTTTGGTTCATTTACGTGTCTTTGGTCCGTGTTGCATTCATATATCATTCGAACCACACCAGAGTTCGTTTGGAAGCGGACCGAGACCCATCTTTTCAGCGGTCTCGGCCCGCTTGTTTGGTGCGCACCAGGGTTCAGATGGCAGCGTTCACACAATGAACCGCACTAACCGAGCAATCGCACCAGTGTTCGTTTTAATCGAACCAAACATGCCAAGTGTGAACACACCCTTGGAGACAAACTCTGTTAGGGGGATTTAAACTCTTGACATTAGCAAACTACAAACATGAACGCTCGTAAAGGCTTGTGCAGCAGTCTGTAATATTTTATCTCCTCTTTTTTCCAACAAAAACAATGTTTTTTATTTTTTAACTGCATTTTAGGGTGCGTTCACACTTGTAGTTCGGTTCGTTTGGTTCGTTTGGTCCGGACCAAAGAAGAAAAACAAACATTTAGTCCTGGTCCGATTAGCGTTCAGATTGGCAATTTTATCACCGAACCAAAAGATACCGAACCTAAAGGCACAGGGATACAGTCACAACGGGATTGGTCGGATTTTATGACGTATTGCCTATTTTGAGGCGGAACTTATCCAAAACAATGCTGTGTGCTGAGGGAAATGTGCTCGTTGTGTGTGTGTAGCCTGCATGTGATGGTATTTTGTCCAGCTGGGAACTCGTGAAGAGCTTATAAAATGTGTAAAGGAGTCAAAACAGTGGCGGGAATCCATCCGTCACACACACGATCTGCTGCGTGGAGACGCGCGTCTGATGCCTGTCATGGGCAAACTCACGACTATGACAATAAAAACCGACATGCGTGAGGATTCTGTTCTTTTTAGGGTCTCGTCTTCCTGTCTTTAGTTCGTTTACATGTCTTTGGTCTGTGTTGCGTTCATATATCATTCGAACCGCACCAGAGTTCGTTTGGAAGCGGACCGAGACCCATCTTCTCAGCGGTCTCGGTCCGCTTGTTTGGTGCGCACCAGGGTTCGGATGGCAGCGTTCACATATGTTCAAATTAACCGCACTAACCGAGCAATCGCACCAGGGTTCGTTTTAATCGAACCAAACATGCCAAGTGTGAACACACCCTTAGTCTCCACTTTTATCATGAATGATATTGCATGTTGATATAGTCACAGTTATCGTTTAATGATGTTGGTGTCGTCTCATTATCGTCTCGTCTTAGTCAAGGTCCTTAATGAACATTTTTCGTAATAGGTTTCATTAACGAAATTAACACTACTCTTGAGGAAAATCTGAGAAGCAGATCTGCATCTCACTGCTGCCTACCAATTGAGATGTTAGCAAGATCTCATTTGTGGTTTTTCTTTCCGTGCATGGGAATAAAACGTTTTTGAGTTAGATCTGAGGAAATTAGCTTTAATTTTTCCCCTCTACCTTTTCCCTTTACTACATCACGAGAGACCTCTTCATCGGTGGAGGGACTTTTTCAGCACAGTAGTCGTTTTAATTGAAATTGATTTTGTCTGTGACAAGGCAAAGCAGGGAGAATAAATAGCTTGCAATGTGCAGAGCCCCAGATTTCTAATAGTGGCCCATGTCTGGAGTCAAATTGAAAGCAGGCTGTGATATTCCACAGGGAGCAGGGTGTAGATGAGACGGCTCACTGAGACAACACACATTAGAAAGTTTCCCATGCACCTTGACTTCCAAAACAGACTCTACAAATGCAGAACATGGGTTAGTTGTCACATTTCCCATCCATCGGTGAGCATCTTCCCAGGTCTTTCCTCATATTACACGCTTGCATTTCCTGGTTTCCTCCAGTTTTGATTTCTCGCCTCATCTTTTTTCCAAACAGACAAGTGTGGGCATGTATTGCACATATCCTTTTTCAGGTTGAGGATGTAACTCATGTGTATAGGTGTGTGGGAAGACAAGCGCTTGCTCTTTTTTTCTCTCTATCTGTCTCTTTCCAGAAGAGGAAGCGGCAAATAGCAGCATAAAATGGTTGTTTCGGCAGCATCGCTGTCAATGTGTCATTGGGAATTGAATGGCCCACAGTCAGCTTACCTATTAGTGCTCACCTCTAATTGAATTTGGCCAGGCCAATTGAAGCAACAGCTGCACTTTATTGAGTTGCTTTTGCTGGTGAATGTGATGATCATATTTCCATCACGTTCGAGGAAGGAAAGCTTTTCGCAATTTGTCTTTCTCTCGTACGCACTAGGGCTGTGAATTTCAGTTAGTATTCAACAGGTAAATTCAGTTTTTGCTCTTGGTATCAGATCTTTGACCTTAATACTAGACTACAAATACTGCAAAGAATTCGTTGATTGTTTTGTCTGAAGACTTTTTCCCAGATGTATAGAAAAGAAATTTGTTCCTCGCTTTTCTACCAGCGCTGAGGCGTGTGATTTGTTTTGTTGTGTCTGTGGTTGCCTTTGTGTCTTTTTTTAAAACATAAGATAAATTGGATAAATAAAATGCAACAGAGGCGTGTTGAAATGCACGGGTATCATTTAGCTGTCGCCATCCCGTTGAAGAAGCTTGTCTACTCATAGGGCACATTAGCATAATCCTTCCCACTCTGCATTTATCTAGACATGCTTAGAAAAAATGATAGCTTTATAAAGCCAAAGAACATAGGGATCACACTGTTAGAGCTTGATTGAGTCATTTCGTTATCACCAATAAAACGTAATTGGAAAAAGTAACAATTGTTTCCAAGCAGGTTCCCAAACTCATCCTCGCCATTCAGATCTTTCCCCTTCTGCCATTGGTCGACAAAACAGCTAGCCCCACCCCAAACTCATACCATTGGATGCTCATCATGTCAATTACTACTCTGCTGGAAAATCTACCTTTAACTAGGTGCTGATAAATTGAACATTTTTCAACGTTAATTGGTTGACAGGCTACCAGCTTAAGTGTTGTTATTGTTAACTAAAACTTTAAAATACTTTTCATTCATTTAAGTAAAGCTGAAATAAAAATAAATGATAAAAAAATGTAAACTTAAAAAACGTAAACGAAAATAAGAAATGTCCTACCTTGCTCAATCTAAACAAAATTACTAAAATTAAAATTTAAAGCTAATTCAAAATAGTACACTCTAAAAAATGTTGGGTTAAAAACAACCCAAGTTGGGTTGAAAATGGACAAACCCAGAGATTGGGTTGTTTTAACCCAGCATCTGGGTTAAACATTTTCCCAACCTGCTGGGTAGTTTTATTTAACTCAACTATTGTTTAAAAATGACTGTATTGCTTGCTTAAATTAACCCAAAATATGCTGGAAATTAACATTTATTAATATGTTTAATAAACTAACATTTAATTTAATGAATAATAATTAAACAATACAAATTTATTAAATTGCTTATTAATAAATGTTCACTTTTTGATTATTATTGTTGCCTCTAGTAATTATGTGTCTGATTTTTAATTTCCAATCTATTTTGGGTTCATTTTAAGCCAGACATAGTCATTTTTAAACAATAGTTGAGTTAAGTAAAACTGCCCAGCACGTTGGGCAAACATTTAACCCAACCAACAACCCAATCACTGGGTTTGTCCATTTTCAACCCAACTTGGGTTGTTTTTAACCCAGCATTTTTTTTAGAGTGTATGTAAATAACACTAAAATAGCACTGGGTGGAATCAAGGTTGTGTCGGTAGTCCATATTGATCAAAACTGGTAAATCACATGTTCCAAAAACCAGCTTGACCACCTTAAACAGGAAAAAAATGGTTTTTCCAGGAGGATGGTGGAACTATTTTTTATTTTATTACTTTTGTTTCCAGTATACAACATAAGTACCAATCTTGGTGAAGATACCATTTGTAAATCAATCGTTCCTTCAGGACCCTGAAAGAGGCTTAAGCATTGGTGCTTCCATTGATTGGACATCTCTGGTGGCACATGTGACGCTCTTGACAGTCTTGGTTTGTAATCCTGTTGGGCAAATATGCTTGGCTGTGAAATTAGATTAAGACACTGGTGTGTTGTTTCACATGGGCACGTCGGATGAGCAGACGCCAACATCTGCCTGAAATTGTTTTGGCGAATGATTTCACAGATCTGTAGCTGTGCTGTGACATGAAGGGCAGAGGCAATTTAGAGCTCTTTGTATAGCCTGAGTGCTAAGGCATGTCATTAAAATGTAAATTATAATTTTTTTCAGAGCACTTCTAGTCTGTTGTGTTATTTAAGACAATCGCCAGAGAATTTGTTAAGGTGTTTACCTTTTAATGTCTTTAACTGAAAAAAATGCTGTTTAATAAGAGAAGTCAAGGACAGTTGTGAGATGACTAGGATTCAGTTTACAGCATTTCTCATTCATTTCTATGGGATCTGCAAACAGTGATTGACTGGCACAACTATCAATGAAATTCAATGACGTCAAGGCTGTAATGTGGATGGTTATCAAGGCACATGTGATCCAACTTTGCCGTTATGCTTTCTCCAATGGTAGAGCCACGGACCCCCGTATCTCCCAATAATGAGACCATCTCTGACAATAGGGATAGTTCTCCCAAAATGAATTGGCCATAAAGGGACTTTAATGCATTTAAAGGGTTAAATCTTTGCTTTAATCTATCACTATCCCTTATTTATGGTCCAAAAACATTTAATTAGAATTGGAATAATTAAAAAGTTGAATTTCTCAATCTAGGCCATTGGCCAATATGGTGTTTATATGTTGTATATATATATATATTCCCTTTCATTTCAAAGGCTCATGGTTATAAAATCAGAGGAGAACACAATGTTCTGGAGGATTAGAGGATTCTGGCAAATAATCATTAGAGCATGAAACCAGTGAGATATGCAGAAGCCATCAGTGCAGAAAGTGAAGTTAGCATTGAATGCATCACGTCACATAGAAGCGACCTTTGAGCTCGAGTACAGATTATATGTGCTCGTAAATGTGAGACATTATTAATCAAGCGCTTGTTATGTGGCGGACACTTATATGTGAGTCTAAAATATTGATTTCATTCTTGTTTCCCAATACTCTGAGCACCAGGGTGCTGTATATGTAAGATATTGTTTCAGCATGTTGAATTTGAGCATGTCTGTGCAGTAAAGTTGTTTTGATGTTTATAGGTTCTTCTGTTAATGGGTCTCTCTCTCTCTTTCTCTCTCAGTGATTGATGTTTGTTCTGACTATAGAGGGCACTGCAGACAAATACAGCTCTCTCGACTGAGTAGAATTTGTTTTTATGGATTTGAGGAGAGCATGGATACATTTAGAGCTCCTGCAAATGAAATGTCACTGAATTTATGACCCAAGTCTAGAAAGTCATTGGATGGTATTCAGATGTTGAGCATATGTCGTTTTAGCCTCATAAATGTACTTCCTTTTTAATGTTTTTGACCTGTATTTTTTGACAGACTGACATGATTTGAACACTTTTCATCACCTGCATGAGCATGTGTGTTAACCGCTGGGCCACAGGCCTGTATATTATTTCTAATACATTTACAGAACATTTTAAATGCACAGTACATTAAGTCGACATTAAATGACATGACACTTTTTAAAACATTTTTCTGGTCTTGTTGTAAGTAATTCTTCTGTGCATTATTGTGTATGAATGACGAATGATTGTGGACATTATTTCAAATTGTTTGTCTTCATAATCTTTCATCAAAATGTTACAACATGCTCCACTTCATTGATTACCTTTCTTTTCAGCTGATGTCATACAAACTGGTAAGTAATTTCCACATTGCATGATCTACTTCATGGATAAAATCAAGTAATTTTTTTCCTCATTGAATATCTAGTTTCACTTGTACATACACAACAGTTCAACATCAGTTCATTTTTGATTAATTCTTTTATTAAAAACTCCTGTAAAAGAGATTTTTAATCTCAGTGAGGTCTTCTTCTGGTTAAATAAAGGCTAAATAAATAAATAAATATAAAAATTCAACAAGGACACAATAAATCAATCAAATGTGACAGTAAAGACGTTTATAATATTACAAAAGATTTCTATTGGGGTTATGTACTAGAGTAATGATGCAGCTTTGCATGACCGGAATAAATTACATTTTGCAATATATTCAAATAGAATACAATTTTACTGTTTTTACTGTATTTTTGATCAAATAAATGCAGCCTTGATGAGCACAAGAGACTTCTTTTAAAATCATTAAAAAAATCTGATAAGAAACTTTTGAAGAAACAAGAACTGTAAAGTCCACAGTTCGACCTCTATTAGATTTCACATACTGTACGAACTAGTGAACATGTTTCCAGCACTCTTGCATTCAAAAGCAGTTCTATATTATCTACATTTATACCTGAATGTGCAGGTGATGTCGAATCAGAACAGTCTGGATCCTTCAGTAGAATATCT
>RJVU01057277.1:2570555-2585207 GCA_003731715.1 Anabarilius grahami
CTGGTGTCAGTGGAGTGGAAGAGGCCATTCTGGCAGGTCTGAACTCAACAGAGTGTAAAAGGACAGCATGTTATTTCTCAGAATGGACAGAGAGAATAGGCAGAGAGAAGGTTCAGGTACGAGGGAAGAGGACACAGAAAAGACGCTGCAGCCGCATTTCAGTGGTTTCACAAAGTCTGTACACATAGGTTAAAGTCCATTACAGGATTTTTACATTTTCTGAGTTAAATGTGCACTTCTGGGTGGTTGCCAGGGCGTTGCTATTTAGTTGTTATATGGTGGCTTTGAGAGTTACTTTACCGATTCTAGGGTGTTCTGTATGAATGACAAATATGATTACTTAATGCATGACATGATCATAATTATAATTTATATGCCATTCTTGTCTTGTTTCTAGACGTTTGCATTCATAAAATGTGTCCGAATGTAATTCATAACATAAGAGTTGCATCTTGCAATGTGAATCTTACTGAGGAAAGTATTTTACATGTAGTTTGTTATCAAGTAAAACAGCTGCACATCTGGTTTAAAACCCAGACATTTGAAGGAAACTATAATGTCCCCTTGAACACTTAAAGCAATCCTCAATAGCAGTTGAGCTCAATTGACAACATTTGTGGCTTAATGTTGATTAACGCAAAAGATCATTTCAGCTCGTCCCTCATTTTCTTCAAAAAAAGCAAAAATCTAAATTACACCAGAAGCCCTTTTAAAAGCCGAAATGTTAAGCTTATCACTTTATAAAAGCACTTATATTAATTCTTATGTTAGAAAATTTGAGCTGTAAAGTTCTTTTTATGTTCATTTTATTTTTTTAGGCCTTGTCATGGCAACAAAGTTGTAAAATTGGATATGATTTTGCTCAAAATGTTAGGAAGCCATTTTTCACACTAAAATCACGTTAACATCATAAAATGTATGTCTTGTTTCTATACTATTGAAACAATGAGTATTTTAATGTTGATTATTAAATGGCCCCCTTTAATATATAGGCCAGATTTTTGCTTTTTTATGTAAAGAAAAAGAGGTAAAAGTCAAAATTGATGTTTGTAGTAATCAACATTATGCCACAAGTATTGCCGATTGAGCTTAACCTGTGTCCACTGCAAGTAAACAACCTTAAATCTTACCCTCAGTCATACAGGAACCACATGAGGCGTGAAATTCAATGTGAAGGTGCGTCCCGCAGGGGAAAGTTCATCTTCGGGGAGATGAGGATGTGTCCTCTGGAACACAGGTATCAGAAACGCTTCCACGCCTTTCCATCTAGCGCTTCTTCACCGGTCAAGATGTTTGGTCAGACCTGTGGTGTGAAAAGGAGAGAGAAACAGATAGGGAAACAGATAGAAAGACGAATAAACTTAGAAGAAGGCCTCGAAATGGGAAGGAGGATGTCAAAAAAAAAAAAAAAAGAGAGAAGCGTCTCCTTAGAAGCCTGCTGCTCACTATATTGGAGAGGAGTGCTGTTGCCAGGGCAACCAGCGGGACCCGTGATTGGTATTTGGAGCAGCGCTCCAGTGGAATAGCTGCAGAGGATTTGATGTTCGGCACACATCTGGGGTTCGACAAATACCTCGCATCTCTTTTCCTGTTTTTCTGATACACTGCCTGCGTCTTCATTACAGCCTACACGATCCCCTTATCGTGAAACACCCCGGGGATGTTGTCCAATCTTCTTTTATTGCTTCGCTCTTGTCCTCCATGAGCCGTAGCCTTCGCTGCTCATGCAGGCTGCCGTTTAGCATGTGTATCAGATGCTTTGGGTTTCTTCCCTTCTGCATCATGTCTGTGTTGTCAGTGGCACTTCCACGTTCAGTACTGTAGCGATCACTCCTGTGTCATGCTTTGTACGGTTCTTACATCATGTCTTAGAGTGAGAACTTGGGCTGCACTATCAGGCACAACGCACAGATATTTTGCCACAGATCTCATATTTTGGCATGCATGTATTGGTTGTTTTGTCTCACTTGTTTACGTTCACACTCTAACACTGACCAATAAGTCTAATGCTAGACGTCAGCAATGGTAAAATTGGTAAATGATCTTTTTCAATGAAATAGTCATTAATAATAATAATAACAATTGCAATCATCTTGAGCCAAGGAATCAGAGAAAAAAATCAGTTTTTCTTACGGTTCAAATGTTATTAGTATAAACGTGAGTGCAACTTTGGACAGTTGGTGGCGCTAGGGCGATAGTTAGAGACTCCAGAATTGCTGTGGTTAATGTTCAGACTGTGTGCCAAATTTCATAACTTTCCCGTAAATGTTTCTATGGGTTGCCATAGACTTCACGAGCGGAATGATAATAATTACAATAGGTGCCTACTAGGGGTGTGACGAGACACAACATTTTTGCACAGTATTTTTACGAAATCCTCAATGACAAAATTCATGACTGGAAAAATAGTCTGCAGGTGCATTTTGAAATGTTTTAAAGGGGTCATGAATTGAGAAATCAACTTTTCATTGTAAGAGGTCATTGTACTATAAGAATATCCTGTTCCTTTCAGAACTGAAATCTTCCTTGTTAGTCCAATAAAAGCTTTTATTGACACCAGACCCAGCAAACGACTGATCCCAGAATGTCCCTATCATAGATAGGTGAAACGCCGCCTCCACAGAAGAAATCAACAAACGTTAGCCCCGCCCACTGGTGTGTTAGTGAGATGATGAGGAGAGAAGAGCAATATAGGACTAAAGATAACATTACCTTTCAAAGGATCCTAATGCTAGGAATATGGTTATTTATTTTCGACAATGTGAATGTCTCAGTTGAGATTTATTTATTTGCATTCGGTACTTTTCACTGTGAATTATTCCGTAAATCAACTACATTTCAGAGCAGGCTTTGCAAACAGACTTTTGTGATATGGACTGGACAGTAATGCAACAGCATGTAAGTGACTGTGTTAATTCTAATGTCTGATCTGATACAGTGGTATGCGAAAGTTTGGGAACCACTTGCAGAATCTGTGAAAATTTGAATAATTTTAACAAAATAAGAGAGATCATACAAAATGCATGTTATTTTTTATTTAGTCATGTCCTGAGTAAGATATTTTACATAAAAGATGTTTACATATAGTCCACAAGACAAAAAAGTAGCTGAATTTATTAAAATATCTCCGTTCAAAAGTTTGGGAACCATTGATTCTCAATACTGTGTGGTTACCTGGATGATCTAAGACTGTTTTTTTGTTTTGTGATGGTTGTTCATGAGTGTTTTGTTTGTCCTGAGCAGTTAAACTGAACTCTGTTCTTCAGAAAAATCCTCCAGCTCCTGCAGATTCTTCAGTGTTCAAGCATTTTTTGAATATTTGAACCCTTTCCAGCAGTGACTGTATGATTTTGAGATTCATCTTTTCACACTGAGGACAATTGATGGACTCAAACACAACTATTAAAAAAGGTTCAAACGTTCACTGATGCTCCAGAAGGAAACACGATGCATTAAGATTTGGGAGGTGATTTTTCTAAAAATATATACATATAATATTAATCATTGTCAGTCTTTGTCAGTGATGGTACATGTGTGTTTGGTAACCTGTCTGAAAACAATCATTAGTGGTGTTTTCTTAGGCTATCATCACTTTTAATATATGTTCAAAATTGGGTGCTTTTATTGGCTTACTGTAAATGGCTGCAAAAGATAAAAAGAGGCATTTCCCCCGAATCTGTGCACTAGATGGATTGTGTACAAGGCAAAAAAAAAACTGCTTATGTTGTGTTAAGACGAATGAGATGCAATGAGCGCACAGATTCATCCATGGTGCGATGCCCAACCACAGCCGCAGGCACAGGAAGACAGAACATGCAAATGTGGGATCCTTGTTTTTATTCCAGCCCTTTAAAAAGAACACTAAACTAAAGCATCTTGTTACATGTTCTTCATCCAGATCTGCAGTGGCAGCTTGAGCTAGTTACATATTCCTTTCTTTTATTGGAGGAATTATCATTTAGTAGACACTAGGAATGTTTTTCTTCTTTTTGATTACCTTTATACTATTTTTCCCTTTTTGCAATGTGATATTTAAATCTATATTATGTATATTACATGTTTTTAAGCCAAGAAAATATGACTTTAATAATGGATTGCACAATGGATTAATATATTGAATTAAATAATTATATATAATTTAAGTAGTATTATTTTAGTAAGTGGGATATCTGCTCAGGCAATTATTTGCATCATTTGGTTGGATTTTCTGAAAATCCATTTCTCAGAGTAATTTTGAAATAAATAATTTTAAGCTTTAAATTATAATCAGTTCTTTCAGAAGAGCGGTGACCGTTTTTATGTGAGCGTGTAACAGATTCTGGACAATACTTTATTTCAATACTCAGTGTTATTTAAGTGCTGTGTTCATTCTCTCTCATGCTTTAGCATGAAGGTGGTTCGGTCTTTTGAACAGGCTGTTCAAGTGGGCTAGAATGTCTCAAAGACCCTTCAGACGTCATGGCATGGCCCTTTTAAAGCAGTCTAAAAAACCTCCGCAAGGTCTCTGAGTCACCCGTTTCACAATATTTTTGAATATAATACTCTCTAATTTTGAAGATCAAATACAGCTCAATCAATACAGCATCACAAAGCCGTCATAAATGTCATTATGAACATTCGCTCAGTTTAACGCTGCAGCTTTCTATGTTTCTTTTTTTATTGCCATTGTAATACTAACTAGATATTTTCAACTTTTGCAGAAAATGTGAGTGGTGTTTGAGTGTGCAAAAGTCTTTTGAGTGGTTATTTGCTGGTTCAAGTTAAAAGCTCTTGGTGATATTCTTAGTGTTTCTCACTAGTGATGTTTTTAGATTGTTAGCAGTGTAACACTGAAAATGAATGCTTAAAAGCAATGCATTCACTTCCGTCTACGGAAATCAGATTTCTCGAAATCCGTCAGCCTTATGCGTGAACTATAAACAGACTGCCTATCCATTATATAGAGGTCACTTTGCACTCAGAGTGGTGTTTTATTCACAAGTGCATTTCAGCCTGTTTTTCTTGAAACATAAAGCTGTACATGTGAAGAAGTGCATTAAATATGTGTGTTTAATATAGTATGTGTTTAATGCACTTAATGGATGAGTACGGCTGGAGAATCCTATTTACACAGGCCGGTTTCATAAAATTTCCTCTTAACCCGTTTCTTCACAGTAATGGCTATTTCTGTGGTGGGTGAGAACTGTGCAAATACCAGATTGCAGGGTCACGGTCCGTCAACACATCTCCTCCGACGCCTGAGGGAAATCAACTGGCCATTTCATTTATCTATCTTTAATCCCCATCCTCACAGATCCACGAGTCCGTTACTTATTTTTGCTCTTGTTCTCACACATCACGTTCTTTCACATTCGCATTTCAGTTAATTAAAAATGGCCAAATGGCTGCTCGGTTGTGCAAGATTAAATGCGATTCCATTGGCCAAAAGAATGTGTTTTGGCTTCATGATTTGAGTCTGAACCAAAAGGTTTTTATTTTTTAAAACACACTAAAGTTTTTAGGCGCCTTTTATTATTTTATTTTATTGTTATTTGTTTTAGGATATTTATTATTTTAAGGCCTGATGCCTAAAATGTTTATTTTGTTTATTTTATTGCATTGCACATTGAGATTTATATATATAAATATCATCTACAACAGAAAGAGTCACTACCATCACAGTGTCTCACATCAGCTTCTTATTTTGCAGAGAGAAAAATCAATTTGCTAGCAGGACAATATCCCATATTTTTATTGCTTTTTCTTTTTTTCTGTCTCTTAGCTTTTGAATGGGAGGCGTCTAAGAGAGGGCTATTGAGCGTAATAGACTTTTCTTTAGCCTTACTCGTCTTCTCTGGGGCCAGTGACTCCGGCTGCGTGTTTTCTATCACAAAGCGGAGCTGATGGCGGCCTCTTATCAGCGAGCCCACAAGGCGCGAGTGCTTTCTGAGACATAAGCTGTGCGAGTGATTGTGTAAACCGTACCCTCAGCTACATTTCACACACACACATGCCCTCAGAGGCCAGAGACTGATAGCCGGGCAACATTTAGCCACTAAACACCAGGCATTCACCCTTATAGTGAAGAAAAATTTATTTTTTTTCCAGTGCAAATACTATTTGGTGCACCAAGTTTTACACCTTAACATATGGAATATGCTTCTGAGACATTATTACTAAAATTACTGTTCTTATTATTTGTGTATTTTTGCTTTTGCATGCATATAAGCTAGTCCAAACTAAAGAAAACATTTATTTTTATGAACTTTTATTCACCCAGTGACAGGAAAGTGAACAGGATGTGTGTGTGTATATATGTGTATATATATATATACATATGTAATATAATATAATATATATATGCTGTCATGGTGATGTAATAATGGTGTATTCTCGTAACATGGGTGTGTTCAGAAGCAGATCTGTGTGCAGTGGAGCGGTGTGGTGCTCTGGCATGCGAGCGTAAAGCGCCAGCATCTATCTTCCAGCCATTCCTTTTTCAGAGTATTATTCATTGATGTGCGATCTGTTGTTTCCTCCGGCTATTTATAAACTCACACAGACCCTCTCAGAAGCAGAGATCTCCAGAGTACCATCACCCACCTTGTATCACATCCCCAAAACTGGGTTAGCAGCCTGTATGCACTTTCCTTCAGATTTTGAGAATTTTTTTGTTGTTGTCCTCATTTTTTTCTTGTTCTTCCTCTGTTTTCACCAGGCCTGTGGTAGTGAAATCTGTGTTGTGCGACTCTCACACTTGCCATCTATCCTGTTCTTCAGTTTAAAAGGTCAGAGAGGTCATTCCTGTTATGCAGAACCTTTTGAACTCTGTAACTATTTTTTTAATGCTTGTATGGTAATATTTATCTAAAAGTGTATAGCAGACAGTGATCTTCTTTTGAACTTAATTTCACAGTGACAAGAAAGTGAACAGTATTTATTTATAATCAAGTTTTAGAAATATTTATATTATATTACATTATACACCGATCAGGCATTACATTATGAGCACTGACAGGTGAAGTGAATAACACTGATTATCTCTTCATCACGGCACCTGTTAGTGGGTGGATATATTAGGCAGCAAGTGAACATTTTGTCCTCAAAGTTGATGTGTTAGAAGCAGGAAAAATGGGCAAGCATAAGGATTTGGGCAAGTTTGTCAAGAGCCAAATTGTGACCGCTAGACGACTGGGTCAGAGCATCTCCAAAACTGCAGCTCTTGTAGGGTGTTCCCAGTCTGAAATGGTCAGTATCTATCAAAAGTGGTCCAA
Source organism: Anabarilius grahami (assembly GCA_003731715.1). Classification (NCBI taxonomy): domain Eukaryota; kingdom Metazoa; phylum Chordata; class Actinopteri; order Cypriniformes; family Xenocyprididae; genus Anabarilius; species Anabarilius grahami. The sequence goes on from RJVU01057277.1 coordinate 2,577,809, forward strand.
GGAAGGAACAGTGGTGAACCGGCGACAGGGTCATGTGCGGCCGAGGCTCATTGATGCATGTGGGGACCGAAGGTTGGCCCGTGTGGTCCGATCCAATAGACGAGCTACTGTAGCTCAAATTACTCAAGAAGTTAATGCTGGTTCTGATAGAAAGGTGTCAGAATACACAGTGCATCACAGTTTGTTGCGTATGGAGCTGCATAGCTGCAGACCAGTCAGGGTGCCCATGCTGACCCCTGTCCACCGCCAAAAGAGCCAACAGTGGGCATGTGAGCATCAGAACTGGACCACGGAGCAGTGGAAGAAGGTGGTCTGGTCTGATAAATCACATTTTCTTTTACATCACATGGATGGCCGGGTGCATGTGCATCGCTTACCTGGATGCACTATGGGAAGAAGGCAAGCCAGCGGAGGCAGTGTGATGCTGGGAAACCTTGGGTCCTGCCATCCATGTGGATGTTACTTTGACACGTACCACCTACCTAAGCATTGTTGCAGACCATGTACACCCTTTCATGGAAACAGTATTCCCTGGTGGCTGTGGCTCTTTCAGCAGGATAATGCTCCTGCCACAAAGCAAAAATGTTTAAGGAATGGTTTGAGGAGCACAACAAGGAGTTTGAGGTGTTGACTTGGCCTCCAAATTCCCCAGATCTCAATCCAATCGAGCATCTGTGGGATGTGCTGAACAAACAAGTCCGATCCATGGAGGCTCCACCTCGCAACTTACAGGACTTAATGGATCTGCTGCAACATCTTGGTGTCAGATACCACAGCACACCTTCAGGGGTCTAGAGGAGTCCATGCCTCGATGGGTCAGGGCAGTTTTTGCAGCAAAATGGGGACCAACACAGTGTATTATATTATTATATTGTTAGAATTATGGGCCAAGCACAGTTTCCCAAATGGGAATCTATGGCAGCCCTAAGTGGGAAAATGATGAAATTTGGCACACTTGTAGTGATGGTAATGAGTAGTAATCTGACCAATTTTGAAGTCTGTAGGACCAACTCTATAGTACTTTTTAAATGGTTCACATTCAACATCTTACATTAAGACTTACAGTAGTGGCCATTTTGAGAAGGACAGTATTTAGATTTTTCGCTACTCCTTCAAATTTTGTCTAATTCTTACTGAAATTACCATTTAAAAACAGCGACATCTGTTTAAACTAAAGAAAACAAAGTAGTAATATTTCTGTCTTTAAAAATGGTTCTGCATAATAGAAATGATCCTAAGACATGTTGTTGTTGAGCTCCGGTCTTATGTCATATATATATCTTTTTTCCCTAGAGTTCTGCTTGTTTATTTAGATTGCAGTGGTTCATAAAGCTTTGGAAATACAACAAACATACGCTTCAGTCTCAAAATGCATTTCTCAACACTGGAAAAGCAGTAAGATGCATCACAGCGGCCAAGGACGCCCATCTGATTCATACGGATGTAGGCAAACAATTACAAAGTACAGCAGACACAATGCAAGAATGCTTCATTTTTTGTACTATGGAGCTTCTTAAAGTTTTCATACTGCATTAACTCTTTTTACACAAGATCAAGAAAGATTAGATTCCTTATTATATGAGCTGATTATGACTGTATTACTCTGATAATCAGCTCTGCGTAGAGGATATACAGTTCAAGAACAAAGCAGGCATACATTTACAAGTCATGTATCATCTCTGTGCACTGCTGGGTTACCAGAACCTTTGAAATTAGTCAGCTGCTAATTCATTTCATGCTAATTAAAGCTGCAAAAGAAAACATAAATATGCTTAGCAGGCCAGTTACTGCTTCATTTCAAGCCATCAGAAAACCTGTGAATTGTTTTTCATTAAGAGAATAATTCAACTCATAATTCCCACTGCTTTTTTTTTATTTCTTTGAGCTTTTGTACAGTATTAATAATTTGATTTACCTCCAATGTTCTTTTAAAAGTTATTCATCTTAATGTTGAGACAATTAAATAATCTCAGTGTAATTCTTGCATTGATATTTGTCCAACTATATGCAGTTTTGGGAGAGCAACAGTATCAGGGACTCAAATGAATCAGTGAATCAGTTCGTAACTCCCCAGTCATTCCTCTGAAATGTGCAAAGCTTACTTAACTCCACATTTGTCACCTGTGTCTCATTTGTAACTGTTCCTCCAGCTGCACCCGCGGGTCATTGGTTCACCCAGTGCAGTCAGGCAAGACTGAAGGGTCATGGGATGCTGGGATACAGCAGATCAGTTTAGGACAACATGACATATCATAACACGAGGAGTGCTTCTGACTTTGGCCTGGCTGCTCGCTGGTGAATTACTTTAGATTAATGTGCTTTTAATTAGAGTTTGTTCTTACCTTCGTTTGCAGAGCAGTTTGACCCAAGCAGATGTTCATATCGACAAACACATGTTCTGCTCTCTGCACATGCAGACTACATTTCTCTCAGATACACGTTAGACTTTGATGGATGGTCAGTATCGATACTTATTTCTTTTATGTGTGCTTGTGTATGTGTATACACTTAAACACACTATGAGTCAAAAAAGATCAAAACATTTTTTTTATTGTTCTTTTATGCTCACCAAGGCTGCATTTATTTGGTTAAAAACACAGTAATATTGTGAAATATTATTATTATTACAATTTGAAATAACTGTTTTCTATTTGAATGTTTTCAAATGTAATTTATATTCAGAAATCATTCTAAAATGAAAACGGCTTTTGCTCCTTGATTATTGTTGTGGAAGTCATGATACTTTTTTATTATTCTTTGAAAATTACAAAAGAACAGCATTTATTTGAAATAGAAATCTTTTGTGACATTATAAATGTCTTTACTGACACTTTTGATCAATTTAATATGTCCTTTCTGAATAAAATTATTAATTTATTTTCTTTTTTTCATACATACCCAAACTTTTGAATGGTAGTGAATGATGGTGTCCACAAAAATATTTAGCATCAGTTTTCAACATTGATAATAATAAATGTCACTTTTTATTTTATTTTATTTTAATGTGCTGTGTTTTGGCTGTTAGACAGATTGCACAGAAAAACCCCTCATCAGCATTTTTAAATGCTTTTTTCAAAGACTTTAGTATGGGGAACACATATTCACTATAAATTATGACTTTTCACTTAATAAACTCTTAATTTACTACTTATTAATAGTTAGTAAGGTAGTTGTTGTAGTGGTTGTTCAAATATTGGGTAGGATTATGGGATGTAGAATAAGGTCATGCAGAATAAGGCATTAATATGTGCTTTATAAGTACTAATAAACAACCAATATACAAGCTAATAAGCAACTGGTTAAAAGCCCTACATTAAGCTCTGATCTTTTGATAAACATTTTGTTCGGGACTCAAAGACGCTGTTCACAGTCGCTGTTCTTGCCAAAACGCTTCATCCTGTTAATCCCCAGGATCCCTTTTCTTACACAGTCAATTTTCACTCAGTGGTCCTGTCCTGACGGAGCCCGATGGGTTTTGATTGAGCTGATTTGTCGTGACACAGTTTTGTGAGGTCTTCTGACATGTTCAGACATGTGGACGTGTACTCTAATACGTTATGGCCAGTGCACTATCCTGTATTTATCTGCTCTCAATTCCTAAAGCAATGAACAATATCGTTAAATGTGCATAAATGTCACCGTCTAATTATAGTTTTTTAATTGTTTTATATTGAAACGTTTTATATTGAAATGCTTGTTCAACTCTCTGAGCAATGAAAGCATTACTATAACTGCTGTCCCATCCCAGCTGTGCAGTATTCAAGCCACTGCATTACAAAATCTCCAGAATGTGATGAAAACCATCACAGAAAATAAGAATTGGACAGTAATTTAAAAGTTGGTGTAAGCAGCAGATGCTGAAACAATTTGTGTTGATATGTCTTTTCGTTCACCACAGTATATGGCAGAAATTGTTGGTTCGAACTTCGAAGGTACCAACTAAGACACTAAACAGTTTTGACTTTACACTTTGGTCTTTGTAAGTTCTCTCACTTAAAGGCTCCTTGATAAAAATGAAAAATCAAGTAAACTGAAGGATGGAATAAAACGAGTTTCGCTCGATAGTCCTCAGGGCAATTTATTTCAGCATTTTCTGGGTATCTTCATTTTATTGATTTCTCTGTGTGACCGCAACTCCTTTGATATTTTCAGTGTTTTTATTGAATGAGTGTTTGTCCTTTGTGGTTGTAGATTATTGGTCAGTTTGATTTGTGTCTTAACCTTTACAGATATCTGTGATGGAAAGTCTAATGAAATATAAGCCATGTACCAGAATCACATAATCATTTATGTCTCAACCAGTTGACCCTACTGTCAATGTGCCTTTCTGCTCACTTATTTAGTTTATTGAACAGCCACTTGTTTTGGACGTAAAACTGTAGTTGGCTGTTTTACATGCCGGTGAGACAGTTTTATTTTTTTGTAAGTGACCGTCTTTTTGGAATGAACTGGAATGCTGCTTTACACCAGTGTCATTTTTAAAGGGTCCTATTATGCCCTTTTACAAAGTCTTGATTTTGTTCTTGTTTTTGTTCTCTACTAGAACAGGTTTTCATGCTTGAATGTTTATTATTTTCCTTATATTCTCCATTGTTGCAGCTCCTCTCTTCCCAGTCTGTCAGTAAAGCTTTGTTTAGTTCCTGTCTCTATGAAGCCCCACCTTCTGAAAAGCACAATGTGCTCTGATTGGTCGGCTAGAGCAGTGTGTTGCGATTGGTCAAGCGCTTTGAGGGTGTTTGGGAAACGTCCCGTCCCGTCCCTTACCATAACCGTGAGTTTCAACACACTACTAACTAACTTAACCAGGCCCGCCCCTTTATTTTGCATGCATTTTGCATTGCCTTGGGTGGGAATTCTTTAAATGAGGAATATTGTGACGTATTTGTTCCAGGAAGAAAACTCAAGACTACAATGGAGGCGTTTCAGGGAATTCAGAAACAGAGACACTGATATGGAGAATAATTCCCTCTGGAGGGACTTTGCAGACTTTTTCATGCTCAAACAGCAACATTACACACTAAAGAAAGGTTGAAAATGTAAAAAAAAAAAACATAATAGGACCCATTTAACGTCCAGTTAGTGCCATAAAGTTTAGCATGTTTTCTGTCACTGACTTGTGTACTGTGGTTGTGTATATATTTCACTCGTCATCTCAGAAGCGCGTGAAGGGTGTCATACCGCACAGGTGTAGCCGACTTCAACAGCACTGTTTTTGAGTTAAAATGTCTCCCTGCCAATCCTCTGGTGCTGTTAAACTCCCTGGTATTTTGTGAAATAGTATGGGTTGTTTTGTCGTAGCGCTGGGCATTTAAACTGGTTGTGAAAACGCTTTACTCGGCTGCACTAAAAACCACTTCAATATGTCGCAGTTAATAAGAAAGGTCAATGTAGCATAGAATTACATCTAATGGGCAGCGGTAATGAGTTTGCCTTTTATAGCGCTCTGTCTGCTAAATGAATACATATATGTCAAAGACAGACGGGGAGCACTTTATAGTGTACGTGTTGCAGACATTATGTGGAAATGTAATCAACTGCAAAAACAATAATGCTAACAAAATGCATTTACACTCACAATTGGGAAAAAAAAAAACATCATTATTGCATATAATAATATTTTGGTAGCCTAAAGGAATAGTTCACCCAAAAAAAAAAAATACTCTTATTATTTATATGCTATTATAGCATATATTAATATTTTGAATCAGCTTTTATTTTTTATATTTTCAGTTTTTATTTAAATAATTTTATGTCCTTTTTTAATTTATTAGTTTTTGACAAACATTTCTATTTTGCTTTAATTTGCTTTAATTTATTTAATATTATTTTAGTTTTATTTCTTTTTTAATTTTAGTATTTCAGCTTAAACATTTTTTTTTCAGTTGTCAACGCAACATTTCTAGTTTAAGTTTTTAAATGAATTTTTTTTTGTCTAATATTTCTATTTTCAGATAGTTGCCAAGGCAACATTTCTAATTTAAGTTTTTTAAAATGAAATTTGTTTTGTCTAATATTTCTATTTTCAGATTTCTAATTTAAGTTTTTCATGTAATTTTCCATTTCATTTGATTTCAGCTTTATTTCAATTACCAAAAATAGTTATAGTTTTAGCTTTAGTTTTACTTAATGATATCAACACTGACTTTACTTGGCATCATGTTGTTACAAAACCACATGTCAAGAAGGTTTGAGGCAGAATGTTTGTTGCTCTTTTCCATGTAAAGTCCTCTGAAGTCATACGAATGAGGAATAGACTTAATTTTAGTCATTATTCACTGATAATCTTTCCCTCAAATACTGCATATTTAAACTCGCCACATCAACATCGGTCATGTGATAAGCAAGAACCAATAGTGTCACTGTCAACATATGAATATTCATGAATGAGAGCTGTTTGTTACTTAATATATATATATATAATTATATTAATTCGTCACACTTTAGCCCAAAATATTCCTTTTTTCTGCCAATAAGCTCCACTAAACTCGATACTAATTTCTCGCACTGCTGTGCAATTTATTTGCAGTCAAACTGTGACTTCTGGTCACAAAAATCCACCGGTTTACTCTACTGTCATAATATTTGCACTTCCGTCTGATCCGGTACACTTACACACTGACTGTGAGCCGCTCATTCATGCCCTATATATCCACATCTGCGTTTGTGAGACAGATATTTGCCCTCCTTTCTGGCACCTTGGGGGAAAAGGTTTCACAATGCTTGGTAGGGCTCCAATTTTAATAGCCAAACACAGTAATTGTACAAATAGCTGATTGCAATGCGTCCTAATGCATAGGGTGACTGGAGAAGAAGTGTTCAAGAGATGTTTAGTGTAATTAGCAAATAACATGTTTGGATGAGCGAGAGTAGAGTCATAACCCGATGCAAGCGAACACCCTACAGCTGGTCTCTTTGGGTTTCTTGATGCATTTGCTGTACAATTTGTGTCAGTGTGAGCGTAAGATGGGTCAAAATGCCTGCCTCCGACAGGTTAGGCTGCTTGTCTGAACAGGAGCCCCATTTGTATGGATATCTGAGTGGTTATAATGACTGCACATCCCCCCTAAGCTCAACGCTGCTATCGCCAGGACCAAAAATGGCCTTTATTAGTGCTCCACATGCAAATGCCATATGCAAATACAGGTTCATTAGATCTTCCGCGATTCCTCTGCTTTTTCCTCCCAGAGTATCTCTTTTCCCTGCCCTCTTTTCTGTTGGGTGGAAAAGTGGGTCAGTTCACGTCGTTGTCTATTTCTAGCCTGAGAAAACTCACACGAAGGGAAACAAATAACAATCAACAGATATAGATAGAACTGACATTTTAATGCCTGTCTTTATGGTTAGATAAGAGTATAGCAATTACCTGTGGTTTTTTAACTCGATAAATAACAAACCTTAA
>RJVU01057277.1:2598633-2618832 GCA_003731715.1 Anabarilius grahami
TTTTTTTTTATTGTTTATTTTCATTTTATTTTATTACTTTTCATTTTTATTTTATTTTATTTATTTTAATATTTTATGGAATTAAAATTTCATATCACTATGAAGGGCTCAAGCAGAAGAGTGCCGTGACTTTTAGTGCTGTACATTCTCATCTTTCAGGTTGACATTTCGTAAGTCTCCATCACTGTATCAATAGCGTTGTGTTTCTTTGCCCATGACAATCAGATATTTCCTGCTCCCTTACTTAGACAATGAAATGTCATTCAATTACATTTGAATTTCACTCAGTTATGCACCTTTTAATGAGACGTGACAATCTGATCAGTTTGTTTAACAGGCGTCAGCAGCTGTTGGTGTGTGTTTAGACTCTTTGATCTCATCAGGAGGCAGTTCTTCACACAACACATACATCACACAGTTATGTGGCACAAATCAGATCAGGGAACTATGTCCTTTCCCTACACTGTTTTTGTCCTCTGTAGCATTGGATTATTGTTTAGTCTACATTCAGTGTACCTGCTTTTGTTTCCTCAGATTTGTACCTTTTAGGTCCATAAAATGCCCTATAAACCCAAAGCCAGAATCAGATCCAGGTCTCTGGATGTGCCGCTGTCCGTGGTGCTGAATCCAGCCAGGCAGCATCACTATCAGTCAGCCCTGCCTAGCGTTGTCCAGGGTCCTGATTTATCCCTTTCATTACAAGCTGAGGCGGATTATCAGGAGATTTAGGCGAGCATCTCGCTGTCCCACTACACTAAGATGAAAGGCATCCGTCCTCCAGATGCATTCTGCGTCATCCGCTCGAGCATATTCATGAGATGCCGCTCTGTTAATTATTTGCTGGAGAGTTTGTTCCAGGCTTGATGGACAAAGAGTTTATTTAGCAGGGTATGCATGCTGATTAAAGGAATACATATGGAATGTTTATGAAAGAAGTCTCTTATCTGCAAATTAGAATGATTTCTGACGGATCATGTGACACTGAAGACTGGAGTAATGATGCTGAAAATTCATCTTTGATCACAGGAATAAATTACATTTTACTATATATTCACATAGAAAATGGTTATTTTACATTGTAAAAATATTTCACAATATTATTGTTTTTACTGTATTTTTTATCAAATAAATGCAGCCTTGGTGAGCAGAAGAGATTTCTTTTAAAAACATTTTAAAAATCTTAATTATTCAAAACGTTTGATAGTTAGTGTGTGTGTATATTTAATGCTATTTATTTATATGTAATTTTATAATATTTATTAGTACGAAGCCCCGCACATGACATGCAAGAAAAAAAATTAATTGTGCACATGATTTACTAATTCGTTCCCTCGATTTACTAAATCGTGTGCATGTTTTAGTAAATTGAGGAAATGAATTAGTAAATCGTGCACACGATTTAGTCTACTATTTTTTTTCCTGCATGTCTGGGGCTCCATAGATTTGTTTTCAAACTTAAATGCGTACATAATTCTCCACCTTGGAATTATAAGGTTCAATCTGCATTCTGAGCAGTTTTGAGATATTGAACTTTAAAGTGTTTGCATTCCATACTCCTCTGTAGATACTCCTTTTTGTTTTCTAAAAAGGTCCCAAAATGTACAAAACTTCAAAACAACATCACAAAATGTAAATAAGTTGCCACAGAATAAGAATATGTGACTCAATTTTGACAAAAATGTCAGATAGAACCTTATAATTCCAAGGTGAAGATATGCATTATTCAGTGTCAGTAAGTGTCATATGAGGTTCTCACTGAATTTGAAGGTCTATAATTTGTATTATTTCCCAAAATTATCTATTGACGTCAAGGCTGAAAAAAAAAAAAAANGATGCGATTAATCGATTTGACAGCACTAATATTTATATAATATATAATATAATTTATATATTTATTTGTTTGTTTTGAGAAATAAAGACAGACCATGCTTTGTGCATTTCAGTACAGCTGGAACTCTGTATTGGCCTATTATTAAAAAACTATTTTATGTATTATTTATTTTTTTGCTCCATTTTATTTCATTCGTGTTTTCCGGTGACGTGAAGGACTCCAGGAGAGTGTCCTGACCTGTCGCTATGAGGTTGTGTTCACTGATGTGTGACTTTTAGTGCTCTGTAATCTCATCTATCCAGTCGGCATTGCATAAATCTTCATCACTGTCATGGTAACAATAGCGGCTCACTGAGGGAAGGCGAAAGAGGTGTGTTGCTCCCCTCCTACAGCTCTGGACATAAACTAATAATTGCACTTTGATTTTCACTCAATTAGATTGGATTAGTGCATGTACATTTGTTATGCTTGAAAATATATTTAAAATAAATTTTCTCTAGAAACCATATAGCCATGTTAGAACACACTGCAACTGTAGCAAGACCATAGCATCATTCCAGTGGGAAAGATTTTCCTTATAAAATATAAAAAAATCTAGTTTTAGTGATTATGTTTCTCTTTTCATCACTTGACCTTCCCCTGTGAAGCAGCAGTCAGTGCTTATCAACAGAGTGATACATTGGAGGATATCAGAGATAGACAGAGAAGGACTGTGGATGAGTCTTTCAGAGATAAGAGGTTATTGTGCTATTTGTCAGCACGATTCCTGCCGCTGTGGCTGTGAGGATTGTACAGTGACACAGGGATGATCAGTCACTGTTTTACAGTGTGAACTCTGATGATTAATGCAGTTGTCATGTAGTGATGTAGACGCGGCAGTCTTGTGTCTTATGAAGGTCTGTAGCTCTGTTCCAAAACCGATCTAGACCGCATTTTAATGCAACAGGCGACGTTACGATTTGGATGCTTTGGGTTGATGAGAGGCTTTCATAACTAGTGGAGCTGTTTGTTTGGATTGCATTTGTTATGTGTGCAAAAGTTTTTTTTTATGTTTTTGAAAGAAGATGCTCACCAAGGCTGCAATTTTTTGATTAAAAATAAATATTTTTACAATTTTAAATAGCCATTGTCTATTTGAATATGTTTTCAAATGTAGTTTATTCCTGTGATCAAAGCTGAATTTTCAGCATCATCCTGTTCTGTTATCATTGCTTATGTAACTTTATTACTTTGAGTTTGGTGAACTTAAACCATTTAAAGGCTTAGTTCACTTCAGAATTAAAATTTCCTTATAATTTACTCACCCATTTTTCTTTCTTCAGTCAAAAAGGTATTAAGGTTTTTGAGGAAAACATTCCAGGATCTTTCTCCATATAGTGGACTTCACTGGAGCTCAACGGGTTGAAGGTCCAAATGTCAGTTTCAGTGCAGCTTCAGAGAGCTCTACACGATCCCAGACGAGGAATAAGGGTCTTATCTAGAGAAATGATTGGCCATTTTCTAAAAAAAATAAAATTGTATATACTTTTTAACCACAAACGCATTACGTAATCACGTTTGAAAGGTCACGCGTGACGTAGGCGGAAGTACCACGGTAGGGCGAAAACCTCCATCTCATTTTCTCCTCCAACTTCAAAATCATCTGACATCGTTGTTTTATCTTTTTTTGTAAAGGGCGTTTGACTTGGTCTTTGCATGTTCGCTTTGTAAACACTGGATCGGTACTTTCGCCTTTGTCACACGTGACCTTTCCAACATGATTACGTAATGCGTGGCGCATCGCAGAGCAGTGCAAGATGAGCATTTGTGGTTAAAACGGTTTTCTTTGTTTTTTTTTAGGAATTGGCAGATCGTTTCACTAGATAAGACTCTTATTCCTCGTCNATACTTTTTAACCACAAACGCATTACGTAATCACGTTTGAAAGGTCACGCGTCACGCGGAAGTACCACGGTAGGGCGAAAACCTCCATCTCATTTTCTCCTCCAACTTCAAAATCGTCTGACATCGTTGTTTTATCTTTTTTTGTAAAGGGCGTTTGACTTGGTCTTTGCATGTTCGCTTTGTAAACACTGGATCGGTACTTTCGCCTTTGTCACACGTGACCTTTCCAACATGATTACGTAATGCGTGGTGCATCGCAGAGCAGTGCAAGATGAGCATTTGTGGTTAAAACGGTTTTCTTTGGTTTTTTTTAGGAATTGGCAGATCGTTTCACTAGATAAGACTCTTATTCCTCGTCTGGGATCATGTAGAGCTCTTTGAAGCTGCACTGAAACTGACATTTGGACCTTCAACCCGTTGAACCCCAGTGAAGTCCACTATATGGAGAAAAATCCTGGAATGTTTTCCTCAAAAACCTTCATTTCTTTTCAACTGAAGAAAGAAAGACATGAACATCTTGGATGGCATGGGGGTGAATAAATTATCTGGAAATTTTAATTCTGAAGTGAACTAATCCTTTTAGGCAATCAGTTTCCTCATCCCATTTAAGTAGCTATATCGTTGTTAAGACTAAGTTAAATTTGTTACTTGAATTCAAACTGAATGAGTGGAATAAACTTAAAATCTTTAAGTTGAGTGTATTCTAATGACTGACTAAACCAATATAAAATAAATATAAATGACTTTAAGTACTCGTACTTATTGGTTTTAAAACTTAAATAGTTTAAGGCAATCAGTTTCATCGAATGGTTTAATTACCATAACTTATCGGGTTTTACAGTGTACTCCAGGCTTCAGTGTCACATGATCCTTCAGAAATCATTCTAATGCTGCTCAAGAAACATTTCTGATTATTATCAATGTTGAAAACAGTTGTGCTGCTTAATATTTTTGTGGAAACGTGATGCATTGTTTTTCAGGATACTTTGATGAATAGAAAGTTCAAAAGAACAGCATTTTTTTTAAAAATAATTTTTTTGTGACATTATAAATGTCTTTATTATCAATGTAATGCATCGTTGCTGGATAAAAATGTTCATTTCTTTCAAAAAAAAATAATTAAGAATGGTAGTGTAGTTTAAACAAAGATAAAACCCTCATGATTTCCAAAAAGATAATCATTGTTTTATTTATATATTTTTATGTTGTCAGCAATCGCATCAAATGCTGATTCTTGCACGTTTCAAGACTGACTGTGACACATTTGAATGGGTTGTACTGAACACAATAATCCTACAGTGATCCAGTGTCCTGTTATCCTCATTACACCCTCACTTTTATCGAGGAAACAGTCTGAAAATATAGTTCAAGAAAAGATAGATGTCACAGAGAGAGGCAGAGAAATGATTTGGTATTGTGGATGTGATAGAATCGTAGTGTCAGAGTTTAGAAAGACTGATTTGATGCTTCTTTCTTTAAGGGGTCCAAATGTCTCCCTGTGTATCTATTCTGTCCTCACTCGCTCTGATTCTCTTCACTGAGGGGTTAATGACTGTCCCGTCCACCTATCTCTCTTTCTCTTTTGTCGCTCCCTCGTTCTCTCGCTGCAGAAGGTCTTTAATAATGTTTAGTTAAGGCTGTAAGAGCCCGTGAGCGGCCCTCTGTTTCAGCAGAGCGATTCTCTTAATGCGTCACAGGAGCCCCAGTGTTTAACTGGCACTAAAAGACGCTTTTTATCACTGCATTGGATACAAAATACTTCAGAAAGGCTTTGCAATGCTAAAACAGTTGATCTAATGAAGCCAAAAGAAAGATCTGTGTGTGTTTGTGATTAGTGGATCATGTCGATTCTCTTCACCTGTGGTTCCAAACTAAAAAAATCAGCAGCTGATTAAAAGTCACTGAGCAAAAATGATGAAGAAAAGTGACGTTTGTGAAGACAAATGATCCTGCAGTATTCGTTTGATATTTTATATGCATTACAGTAACATTCTGACATTTTTATGTGTGACTTTAGCTGCTGTAATGAGTCTAAATGTGATTTAAACTGAGGACAGCATACACTAACACACACTCCATATGTCAAATGGTTAATGGCTTTGAAAGAGGAAAAGTCTATTTTAATTAAAAATGAGCCCTACAGTAAAGGTGATGGTAATGAATACTAATTCTGAGGTAATTATGTCAACCTTAAAACGTTTAAGGTGTTCTGCTTTTTTCCTTTTAATTCTGGACTGATGACTTAAACAAATGTCTTTAATTGCTCATGCTAATTATTTATTTATTTACATTTACATACATTTATCCATATGATGCATTATTTAAATATAAATAAATATTTATGCATCATGATTGTATGTGTTGTATTAATGTGTTTTTACATTTATATTAGCAGCATTTTTACACTAATACAATAAAAAAGTGAGTCAATGAGAATGTTGTTGTTACATAAAATGTCCGAATACATTACAATAGTTATAATTTTGGAAGAAAATGTGCTTAATTGTCATTAAAAAAATGTCACAAAGCCCAAAAATCATAATCGCCCTAAAATAGGCTATGTAAAATATAATTCCTTCTTTTCTTTCCTCTAGTTTTTGGGTGAAATGTGCCCTGGACATGTTTTCGTGAGATTCACTGAGTGGACTTAATTTGTCATGTTTTAAAGAAATGCAGTGGATGTAGGTGCGAGCATGTAGGAGAGATGTTTTGCAGTTCTCCTCGGTGTTATCGCCATAGTTACCGCTGTCGCAATGGAGCAGCCAACTGCTTTGCTCACCACCAAGGCCAAGACGTGTGCGCGTTTGCTCAAGAGTGTAGGAGACTCATTTAAAACTGAATAGGAGCGGAAATAAGATGGGTAGAGAGTGAAATAATGAGGTGGTTGACGAGGACTGTGAATAAACAAGGAGCCCAAAAGGCTAAATAATATATGACATCACTGCGCTGTAGTGGTTCCCTTCACGCACTACACAGGAAGTCCTGTTACGACACTGATACTTACGGTGAATGCTGTAGTAAAATCAGTCAGCTCTTGAGTAATGGGAATGTGAACATGTTCTCAGCTTTGTTGGTAAGATCTATCCGTCTTTCTGTCTGTCGTTCTATCTATCTATCTATCTATCTATCTATCTATCTATCTATCTATCTATCTATCTATCTATCTGTCTGTCTGTCTGTCTGTCTGTCTGTCTGTCTGTCTGTCATTCTATCTATCTATCTATCTATCTATCTATCGATCTGTCATTCTATCTATCTATCTATCTATCTATCTATCTGTCTGTCTGTCTGTCTGTCTGTCTGTCATTCTATCTATCTATCTATCTATCTATCTATCGATCTGTCATTCTATCTATCTATCTATCTGTCTGTCTGTCTGTCTGTCATTCTATCTATATTTCTGTCTGTCTGTTTGTCTGTCTGTTTGTCTGTCGTTCTATCTGTCTATCTATCTGTCTGTCTGTCTGTCTGTCTGTCATTCTATCTATATTTCTGTCTGTCGGTTTGTCTGTCTGTTTGTCTGTCATTCTATCTATCTATCTGTCTGTGATTCTATCTATCTATCTATCTATCTCTTTCTGTCTGTTTGTCTGTCGTTCTATCTGTCGTTCTATCTATCTATCTATCTATCTATCTATCTATCTATCTATCTGTCTGTCAGTTTGTCTGTCTGTCTGTCTGTCATTCTATCTTCTATCTATCTATCTATATATATATCTATATGTCTGTCTGTCTGTCTGTCTGTTTGTCATTTGTCCATCTGTCTGTCTGTCTGTTTCTGTCTTTCTGTCTATCTATCTATTTATATTTCTGTCTGTCCGTTTGTCTGTCTGTCTGTCATTCTATCTATCTATCTATCTATCTATATATCTATAGATCTGTCTGTCTGTCTGTTTGTCATTTGTCTATCTATCTATCTATATTTCTGTCTGTCAGTTTGTCTGTCTGTCTGTCATTCTATCTGTCCTATCTATCTATCTATCTATCTATCTATCTATCTATCTATCTATCTATCTATCTGTCTATCTGTCATTCTATCTATCTGTCTGTCATTCTATCTATCTATCTATCTGTCTGTCTGTCTGTCTGTCTGTCATTCTATCTGTCCTTCTATCTATCTATCTATCTATCTATCTGTCTATCTGTCATTCTATCTATCTATCTGTCTTTCATTCTATCTATACATCTGTCAGACAGACAGAAAGATAGATAGATAGAATGACAGTTTGTTTCTCGTTCTATCTGTCGTTCTGTCTGTCTGTCTGTCATTCTATCTATCTATCTATCTGTCTTTCATTCTATCTATCTATCTATTTATCTGTCTTTCAGTCTATCTATATATCTGTCTGTCTGTCTATCTATCTATCTATCTATCTATCTATCTATCTATCTATCTATCTATCTGTCTGTCTGTCTGTCTGTCTGTCTGTCTGTCTGTCTGTCTGTCTGTCTTCTGTCTATATCTATCTGTCTGTCTGTCATTCTATCTATCTATCTATCTATCTATCTATCTATCTGTCTATCTGTCTGTCTGTCTGTCTGTCTGTCTGTCTGTCATCTGTCTATATCTATCTGTCTGTCTGTCATTCTATCTATCTATCTATATATCTATCTATCTATCTATCTATCGATCTGTCATTCTATCTATCTATCTATCTGTCTGTCTGTCTGTCTGTCATTCTATCTATATTTCTGTCTGTCGGTTTGTCTGTCTGTTTGTCTGTCGTTCTATCTGTCTGTCTATCTATCTGTCTGTATGTCTGTCTGTCTGTCTATCTGTCTGTCATTCTATCTATCTATCTGTCTGTGATTCTATCTATCTATCTATCTATCTATCTCTTTCTGTCTGTTTGTCTGTCGTTCTATCTGTCGTTCTATCTATCTATCTATCTATCTGTCTGTCTGTCAGTTTGTCTGTCTGTCTGTCTGTCATTCTATCTTCTATCTATCTATCTATATATATATCTATATGTCTGTCTGTCTGTCTGTCTGTTTGTCATTTGTCCATCTGTCTGTCTGTCTGTTTCTGTCTTTCTGTCTATCTATCTATTTATATTTCTGTCTGTCAGTTTGTCTGTCTGTCTGTCATTCTATCTATCTATCTATCTATCTATCTGTCATTCTATCTATCTATCTGTCTTTCATTCTATCTATACATCTGTCAGACAGACAGAAAGATAGATAGATAGAATGACAGTTTGTTTCTCGTTCTATCTGTCGTTCTGTCTGTCTGTCTGTCATTCTATCTATCTATCTATCTGTCTTTCATTCTATCTATCTATCTATCTATCTGTCTTTCAGTCTATCTATATATCTGTCTGTCATTCTGTCTGTCTGTCTGTCTATCTATCTATCTATCTATCTTTCTGTCTGTCTGTTTGTCTGTCGTTCTATCTGTCTGCCTATCTATCTATCTGTCTGCCATTCTATCTGTCTATATATCTGTCTGTTGTTCTATCTGTCCTTCTATCTGTCTGTCTGTCTCTGTCTGCCATTATATCTATCTATCTATCTATCTATCTATCTATCTATCTATCTGTCTGTCTGTCTGTCTATCTATCTATCTATTTTTCTGACTGTCTCTGTGTGTGTAAATATATTTATATTTACAGCTAGAAACTGGTTCAAGCTGGATTTACCCTTAAATGCAGCCTGTAGACGTCTGTAGGAGTATTATGCATTAACTTTAATGTGCTCAAAAATGTCCCTCGTGTGTATGTATGACCTGCTTGCGTAGATAACGCAGTGTATATGTGTTTCCAGCTCTATTTCTCATTGCTCTCCATAGAGTGACTAATCAAGAGTCTCCAGTTTAAACAGAGCGAATGAATTGAACCTTTTCCATTTCAAGGTTATATGATATGATTCACTCTGATCATTTGAACAGCAGAACAAAAAGTGTTTGGCACAGTTGTGTAACACGCAGATGTCATTTAAAGCTCTGAATGTCTTGCAGTACCCGAGTCTAATTACTGTAGGTTTCTGTAACGTCTTCAGCACAGATACTTTACGATTGCAAACACCCACGTTTCTTTCTTGGCCTCTTTCTCCCTCTGATATAAATCTGCCAAACCAGTCCAGAAATGTCAGTTTGAAAATGTATTATATTGTTGTCGTCAAATCATATCGGCTTTCTGGGTCCAAAACAAGTTTCCCATGTGCTTGCAAGCAGCATTAGGATGTCTGAAGGGTTTTTGAGAGGACGTTGTGGTTAGTGAGACGCAAGCTATTGGGATTCAAGACAGAATTGGGCCAATTTAATAAAACCTGATGACAGCTTTATCCGCTGTGTGCCTTCGGGGCGTTTCTTGACAACAGCAATAAACTAGCAATTTTCTGAAGAAAATGTACCTGCTTGTGCAAAACGTTGCTTGGGTGTTCTGGATGGTTTCCAGGATGTTGCTATGTAGTTGCTAGTGTGTTCTGGGAGGTTGGGTTTGGGTCTTTAGGGTTCACAGAGAATGGTCAGGAAAAGACAAAATATCCAGTGAGTGAAAATGCCTTGTTGATGCTAGAGGTCAGAGGAGAATGGCCAGACTGGTTCAGCTGATAGAAAGGCAACAGTAACTCAAATAAGCACTCGTTACAGCCGAGGTCTGCAGAAAAGCATCTCTGAACACACAACACGTCCAACCTTGAAGCAGATGAGCTCCAGCAGCAGAAGACACACCGGTGACACTACTGTCAGATAAGAACAGCAAACTGAGGCTACAATTCACATGGGGCACCAAAACTGAAGAAGAAGATTGGATAAACATTGCCTGGTCTGATGAGTCTCGATTTCTGCTGCAACATTCAGTTTGTAGGGTCAGAGTTTGGTGTAAACAACATGAAAGCAGGGGTCCATCCTGTCTTGTATCAGAGGTTCAGGCTGCTGCTGGTGTAATGGGTATTTTCTTGGCACACTTTGGTCCTCTTAGTGCCAATTGAGCCTACCTGAGTATTGTTGCTGACCATGTCCGTTCTTTTATGACCACGGTGTACCATCTTCTTCCAGCATGATAACGCTCCATGTCACAAAGCTCAAATCATCTCAAACTGGTTTCTTGAACATGACAGTGAGTTCACTATACTCAAATGTCCTCCACAGTCACCAAATCCCAATCCAGTAGAGCACATTTGGGATGTGCTGGAACGGGAGATTCACATCATAGATGTGCAGCTGACAAATCCTCAGCAACTGCGTGACGCTGCCTTAGAAAGCACCCCTAATGACACCAAACTGATCCACCTCCATCATTTGTGGGTGCACACGTACTTCCAGGAACGATTTGCTTCTCCTTAGATGGAGCTAATATTCATTTCCATGGTTACCCATCGCTGGATGGGCGCCAGCGGGTCTTGCTTCTAACCTTGTTCAGTGTTTTAGTGGAAAACATTGTCTTCCCTGCACCCCCTTCCCAGTCGATTTGCAAGAAAGCGTTTGGGCAGATGATTTTGAATAATCTACAGTGCCGAGGCATTTCCCCAGAGATGGCGCCGTGCCTGTTTGCAGGATAATGTTTTTTCTTCCGCCTCTATCTCTCTCTGTGCACTCAGTTCTTCTTTTCAATGCGCCATGACTGTCGATGAGAGTGGAGTTGTGTTTGCCATTAATGATAACTGTGTTTGTGTGTGTTTATGTTGCTGTCTCTATCCCGATAGCTTTAGGGGTGGATATCTGTGCGCGTGTAATTGCCCGGAAGTGTGCCGCTGATTTGAGTTGCATGTCTGTGTGTGCAAATTGCGACTCATTTAATTATATATTTACATACTTTCTTTGTATTGTTGTGTGCTTGGATTGATTGGCCTGAATGCATCAGTTGTTTCGATGCTTCTCCTGTGAATGTGAGTTCCCACTGACCCAGCTTCCTAACATACTGAAGACTTTGCACAAACTATCTCACTAACTGCACTACTTCCTCACTACCTGTATATTAGAATTTAAAGTCAGCATGAAATGGATGTTGCAATAGTCTTTTTTTCCCTATTGTGACATATAGCCAAGTAAAACAAAGATTGTAGGACGGGGCTTGATATTGTCCATGGGGAATTGATTGGATGGTTGTGGTTTTCTATTGGTGGATCTCATGTGTGCGACAGGTTTCCCTGCCCTCGCACCAGTAAACACGTCATCAGAGGAGAGAAGAGATGTCACTGCAAGAGGGAGGGGAAGTTATTCTGATAAAGATTACAAGACACATTAATTTAAATATAAATAATGATGTACATGGACAAATCATTTATACTAAATACTGCAATATTCCATTTAAAAATTTTGGTTTCATGGTGACTTTAAACACACAAATGTAATTCATACAAGTGCCGTCATTAAAAATATCTGATCATGATTTTTTTAGTTGCCTCCTTAAACTGTGACATACCAGCCTAATGTTTGGTCACTGAGAGATGTGATAGGCGATGGACAGGAAAATGTCACTAGAGAGATGTTTCCAGTCTGGAGTATGTGTCCTCCCACAGCAGGTTTCAAAAATAGTCCTGTCTAAATCCATAAGAGGAGTTTGTAATTGGTGCTGCATGGGGACAGCTGGATGACAGACGGATGGGGAGGGATATATGGAGCTACTGGAGGAGAATTAAAGGAATGCTGGATAATTGGCCAACATGAGAGAGAGGGATCAAACTCGGCATGCCTCCGACTGATGCCCAACTCTCCATTACGCCACACACATACTTCACATGGAGCCTAATGAGGGAGCAGGGGTTAGCATTGATGCTAAAACTGAGGGATGACTATAAATAGACTCATGTAGAGCTTAACACTGTTGGCACAAACCTTTAAAAAAAAGTAACATGGAAAAAATATATTTTTACACTAGATTATGAATATATCTACTATGGTATCACCACTTGATACCATTAAAGGGGACCTATTATGCAAAACTCACTTTTGCATGGTGTTTGGACATAAATATGTGTTGGCAGTGTGTGTACACAACCACCCTATAATGAATAAAATCCAACCACTCCTTTTTTTTTAATCTCCATAAATCATATGCAGTGTCTCAGAACAAGCCGTTTCCAGATCCCTGGCAATGTGACGTCACATTAGCCACAGACCACGCCCACGAATGTTGACAGACACTGCCGTTTTAACAAAGAACCGCCCTGACTCTGAAGACGAGGTGGATTAACTTTGTTTTAGAAGAAAATGCTCCCTCAACTCTACCGAAATTTGTTTATGTCTGCGCGAATCATTTCACTCTGGACTGCTTTGTGAACGAATGTCAATACTATGGGATAATACAAAACAGAGGTTGTGCTAAAAATGTGTTACTCAAGGATAGATCAGTACTGTTTGTGATCCAGCTTACAGTCTCCAGAGTGATACTGGATATGGCAGTAATGAAGGTGAGAGCACTTTATTACAGTTCATCGGAGTTGATTTACGGGTATATAGTTTACGGATATATATTTTACCAGTTTATTAAGCACCACCCGAAAAGGCATAAGGTCTTTATATATTTGTTTACTGTTAGTTGTAAAGAGTGTTTCTGTGTAATTCGCTGTGTATGTTGATGATAATGCAAGGGAGAGAGAGTTTATGGATAATATTTTAATGCACACTTGCACTGTTTTATTAAGCTCTTACAGTGATTTTCTAGAGTGAAAACAGACGCTTCATATTTTGTGAAGTACAATAAACGTTATAAAACTCATCGGTAAACAGGCTTGTACTAATATAGTGGATAAAAACAAGAAGACAATATAAGTTATAACCGTAATTGAACTAAACTATACCTGTTCTATCTCCATGCAGCATATATTCGCAGTTTCTGACATTATAGTGCATCCTGACTGACTCCTGACACAGGAGAATGAGCTCTTGAAGCTTCACTCTCTTATGCAGCTCGTTTGCGTTTAAAGGGCACACACTGAAATGGCGCGTTTTTGCTCAACCCCAAAAAGTGGCAATTTTAACATGTTATAAAAAATTATCTGTGGGGAATTTTGAGCTAAAACTTCACATACACACTCTGGGGACATCAGAGACTTATTTTATCTTGTAAAAGGGGGCATAATAGGTGCCCTTTAAAGGGCACCTATTATGCAAAATTCACTTTTAAAAGGTGTTTGAACACAGATATGTGTCCGCAGTGTGTGAGAACAACCAGCCTATAATGGTAAAAATCCACTCACTCATTTTTTTATAATTCCCATAAATCAAAAGCAGTTTCTTCAAACAAGCTGATTCAGATTCCGTCTACGTCTTCGTTGGGAGAAGCCCCGCCCACAGCCGGTGACTATCTGCCCTATTAGCATAGACACAGCCCTGAGTGAGAAGCACAGAATCCACCATTTATGTATCTTCCCTGTAGCAGCTGGAGTTTTACAATGTCTGCGCCAAAGAGGCATTACAAGTGTTGTGTTTTGGGATGTACCAATGCAAATAAGAGTCTCTATAGACTCCTGTCATCTGAGTCACTAAGTACATCATGGTTAAATTTCATTTTCGAAGGAAATGTCCCTAAGAAAATCTGTAACATCTTATACGTTTGTGCCAATGATTTTGCGCCAGACTGCTTCACAAATGAGGGTCTTTTCAACGACTCCAGTTTGAATGTATAAAGCTGAACACCGCTACTGAGTTTCTGACATTTTCAGTGTGTGAGATTGTCCTGTTTTGTTGTTGCTGGTGTTCTGGCAATCTGTCCTACACCTGTATGCCGGAGCATGCAATAAAATGCTATAAAAAATAATCCAAAATAATTTTGGACTAAAACTTCACATACTGTACATACTCTGGAGACATCAGAGACTTATTTTGCATCTTGTAGAAAGGGGCATAATTATTATTTGGAAATGATTTATGTTTATTTTCTGACTGATTGGGCTTGAGAGTTTGAGCTTGGTAGATGATAAAACTCACTCTCTGTTTCTCTGATGTTGCTGTTGTATAAAATTAGACTTTGAGTGTGAATCTCCTCATCTGTGGGAGTGCTTACAGTAAAAGCTAATGGTGTGTATGAATAATTTGGGTCATGCAGGGAGAGTTTCAGGGATGGACACTGATGTTATTTCCATCAGTCATGAAGTGTCTCCAGCAGTCAGATTTCAGTAGTTTCCACAGGAAAAACAGGTTTATCAAACATATGCATGCATGCTCTCTTAAAGACCCCATGAAATTAAAATTGAAGTTTTGTGATTGTCTATGTCTGTAGTTTCGAGCTCATCTGTATACTAGAGTACTCTTAAAGTACACCTTTTAGCAGATGAACATTCAGTACTCAAATATCTTGTTTCGCTGTTTAAAATAGATATATTCTGCAAATAATTTCTTTGTAAATGCTCAGAAGTTGCTTTTCTTGTTTCAGTATGAAGTACATCGGGACAAGAATGAATATTGTATTTGTTAAACCATTTCATGGTGTTTTGGCATATTTTATGTCTCAAGTTTCAAATTGTGCAATCAAGTCAACAAGCAGTTCAGGGATTTGTAACATGCCAGTCACGTTGTAGTAAACTCTGAAACCCTGAACATTGTAAATATATATGATTTATCATCACTGTATTAGAGCAGCAGGATTTATATACAGTATATGATTGCATCCACTCGAATAAATGAGCAGATGTGATTGTGGACCCCTATGTGGTCCCCTCCGTCATGTTTCAAAGACTCTCTTTCCTCAACATATGTTTAAAACACTTAAAAAACAATCATGCTGAGTGAGACTGGAGGGAAGGAGCAGGAATATTCTCTCTGTGTGCTTCTCTCGCTCTTTCTTTCTCTGTCATGATGCCCTTGGTTGATTTTGAGTGACAGGTGAAGCTGTAATTTACATTCAGAGAAGAGAAACCGTCACTCGCTGTCTGTCCTCTAAAGCGGGATGCAGGGATTCTGTCACGCTTCCCTGTTTCACGTTTTAAGAGGGTGAACATGCTCTCCACTAACACTAGGACTAGCATACCTGTCCGTTTGCGAATCCCTGTTGGGAAGGTCTGATATACAGGAACCCCTTGGCTAAGGAAATTTTTATCATAATTTAGATCCAGCCCTAAAGAAATCAAACAAGAATATTTTATTTTCTTTTAAAAAGATTTTTATATTTTATTTATTTTTGTTTGAATTTATTCCTGTGATAAAGCTGAATTTTTAGCACCATTACTCTAGTCTTCAGTGTCACATGATCCTTCAGAAATCATTGTGAAATATAGAAATCTTTATTGTGTCCTTATTAGATAAAAGTATAAATTTCTTTTAAAAAGAGGACATTTATCCTTTAATAATGACATTTATTTTTAATAATGTCAACATCCAGACTAGACTCACATCCAGACTAGACTCACACCCAGACTAGACCACTTGAGGTCCAAATCAGGACCTTATGTTTCAAGAACCAGGTATTTCTTAATACAAGCACTGTTGCTATTGGATCTCAGCTGGCGCTGTTTTTGTAAGTCACTTTGGATAAAAGCATCTTCCAAAGGCATAAAAGTAAATGTCCAGTGACCTTGGAAGCCATTATAATAGTGAAAATTCTTCCCTGACCTGTGCTTGAGGTATAGATCACCTTTAGTATGTTGGAAATAGTTTTGTTTGATAACATAAATCGAGACAGGAGACATAGGCCCAAACCAAAGGACATGTTCGGTCTTAGGAGATAATAACATTATATAATGCCTAACAAATGTGAATGTTATGGGCATTCAGAAAGTGAATATATATGATTTAGAGTTTCATTGCCTTTCTATTTTTTAATGCATTATAGAATGAAAGCTAAAGTGAAAGTGAAAGCTATTATAAAGTGCAATCGTACCATGTGGTGTAACTGAGCAGAATTATATAAACATACTTCTAATTTTGCTCTGCAGTAAGTTTATTCCACAAACCCTGTTTTGAAGAGCAACTGCACTACAGCACGTCATACTGACACACTGAGCTTTAAATCCACTTACGCTCAAGCAGTTTGGATGCATCCCAAACCGCCGGGAACCCTATCACAGTCTTCCAGATAAGGGATCAATTCTACTGGTTTATCCTCAGGCTACAACATCCAGATATCTTCTCTTACTACACTGGCCAGAGCAAAGATCAATGCTCTGATCTCAGAGTCCAGGCATGCTGGAATATTTCACAGATTTGAGACTAAATGCTGGAGTCCTTACTCTTAAAACTAAATTAATTTAACCATCTGATGCTGTAGAAGAATCATAGATGCGTGGAGTATGTCAAAAACTGAACGCTTATCTGTATACTGTATCCAGTGTAGACAACATCAGTGATTCTAATGGCTTCTATTTGCTTTTGACGTGACGTGACGCTCACATCCAGTGTAGGCAAATGTCAGCCATTAAGTGGCTGAACGCCAGCGGGCGGAGCCTATGGTGCAACGATGTATAACTATTTGTCGGTGTCTTGCTCTGGAGGTGGGCATATGCAAATGTTTTGTCCGTGTGACACCACAGGTCATCCAATATCAAAACCAGCCATTTTTGGAGCTTGATTAAATAAATGCTTTGTTTATAACTAGGAAGACGTTTTAAGCTCTGAAACTTGCAGGATGTTTTAACCCCACCTCTTATATGTCAAAAGATCAAGGCAAATTTGATTTCTCATGTCATGATCCCTTTAATAAAATAACATACTACTACAGACACTTATTATTTAATGGTATTAGATGATTTGATTAATTGCATTTTTTGTAAAAGGTGTTTTTATGCATGTTTTGGCTGAGTTGTCATTACATTTACACTGTTCTGACCAGCATCTGGCATTTTTAGCGCTGTGAATAATTAAAAGTTTTGAAAAGCTTTGTTTCTCCCATCACTAACCTAAACATCAAGATCCATTACTGAACCACAGTAAGAACCATTAAAGATCCTTTATTTTTAATATTGTGGACCAGAATTCACTAGTTCAGTTGTTATTGCTTAGTGTTAGAGGTCTGAACACATTTTTATCACCAAGTATTAAAGTTCAGTTTGTGATCAGATGCACCATTTTCACCTTCTGGATGATAAAACGGGTCAAAAAATCCAACAGACTTTCATTGAAGGATGCTCCTGAGCCAGAGATTTAAGAACCAGCACTTAACAACTGCATAGCAACACCCTGACAACCACATAACACATTCTAGCATCAGTTTTGCAAAGGCCAGCAGCGCTCGCATTCATGTTTTCCGCTTATATTTTGGCTTCATTGTGTTGTCAGTGTGTGAAGTGAGCAGGTCTCGGTGTCTGTCGCGGGCCTCTGGGAGAGAGTGTCAACATCAAACAGATCTGTTCTGTAGTGGTCGCTAATCCCTTTAGTTCTGCAAGAACATCTGATCCCCACCTGCCCGTCGCTCTGATCGTACATAACGCCTCCAAATCCCACATCATTTTCAGCACACGCTCCCAAACAAATAGCACTGTTGCAGGTGCTGATTTGTTTTAGAGCTTGTACAGTGTTTTACAGCCATAGAGATCTGTGAGCATGTCAAACTTTATAAGATGGAGTATTATTGATAGTTTACTAACAAAAACATGGAAATACCATGCTTTTTTGGCATGATAAATAACAGACTGGTGGTGTACCATTTTGGTACTTTTATTTAGTATGTTTGCCAAAGTGCTTCAAAAATACCATGGTGCTACTATGTTAAATGTCAAAAAAAATAAAAAAATAAAAGTAGTACCAGAGTATTTTATGTGTATATAGTGTATTATTACAATAATAATACCATGATACATGAATATGTAAATAATTCTGTTCACAAACAACCAATGAATAATGATCATTACAAAAAAGATTGAAGACAAAAAAAAAAATTTTGTTTTTTAGACATACCATGCCTTTTGGGCATGATAAAACTAATCTTTGTAACTTTGAATTGTGTGCCAAAGTACTTCCAAAAATACCATGGTGCTACTATGGTAAATGTCCAAAAAACGATGGTAGTACCAGAGTACTTTTTGTGTATATAGTGTATTATTACAGTAGAGTACAATAATAATACCATGATACATGAAAATGTAAATTATTCAGTTCACAAACCAATGAATAATGATCATTACATAAAAGTACCATATTTTTTTACATTTATTGTTTTTTTAGACATGTACAGTGGAAATAGCATGCTTTTTGCACATGATAAAACTAACCTTTGTAACTTTGAATGGTGTTTAGTAGGTATTCCAATATACTTCCAAAAATACCATGTTACTTCTATGGTAACTGTCAGAAACGTCCAAAAAACTGTTGTATGTTTATTTTTTTTCTTTGTGTGAATGTGAATATGTTAGTCATTCAGTTCACATGCAACCAATGAACAATTACAGTGGTATTACCATGGATATTTTGAAAGTACTTTTGCTGTATGATATAAATACCAAGGTACATGAATTTCAATACCATTGTAAATATGATACCGTAATTCTACCATGGTAAATTGGTTTCATTGGAATATCATGTATGCTTCAATACCAAAAAAAAATACCACAGTATTTCCATGGGGTTTTAGACAATTACTATGATGCTACCATGGTATTTTGAATGTACTTTAATGTATTATGTAAATGCCATGGTACATGAATTTCAGTACCATGGTAAATATGTCACCACTGTACCATGCTACTTCCATAGTACAGTTTTTTTGGAATATCGTGTATGTTTCACTACCAAAAAAGTACTACGGTATAATGTAATTATCATGTATATTGGTGCCATGATACATCTCAAAATATTACCATCTGATACCATCAATGTACCATAGCTGCAGTATGTTATGTAAGGGTTAGCTGATGCGTCTTCTTTAATGTTTCAGGTGGGAATTGAGTAGATGGAGCAGGTTCTAGATCAGGTTGGCTGGTCAGAGTCTAATCTGGTTCTGACCTCCACGCTCCCGTGGCCCGAGCTCATTTCATGGGCTGTCATCATTAATCCCCGATGGAAGGTGAACAGACAGATTCAGAGGCTTGAGAGATGAGGAGGTGTTCTCCCTTCACCACTGTGTGTCGATTGAACTGCTCAGTATGCAAACCACCGTATTTGTAGCGTGACTGAATGTTCAATCGCTTCTGTACTACATTTGTAAATGCGTCATTGAATCTTTCCTGAGAGAAAAGCTGGTTTCAGATCTAGTCATATCGATACACTTTTTAAACTGGCATTGAGTTAATTATTATGCAAGCATCTTATCAGCGATGACTGCACTGAATACAAACCGGTGCTTATTAACTCTAACAGTTATGACTAGTTAAAGGTTGTAAATCTTATGAAAACATCCAGGTCACAGCTCATCTCAAAATCAAAAGGAAAAAGTTATATTTTGCTTAAAATAAAATATAATAAAAAATTAAGCCTATTTTAGGACCTTTAAGATTTTTTTTGCAAACATTATTTTGGTAGTATTATGACAATTAGGCATGTTGTCCTTCTTCCATTTTCTCATTACTGTATTTTTATTTTTTAATTAATTATTTTTATTTATTAATATTATTCTCAATGGTGAGTCTCATTAAATTCTGATTACTGTAATACATTTTTTATTTATTTAAATCAG
>RJVU01057277.1:2618922-2644845 GCA_003731715.1 Anabarilius grahami
TGCAAAAAGTAATGAAAATGTGAGAGGAAAATGTCACAATGCTTAATTTTCTTCATGCAAAATTATTTTTTTGTCTTTCGATTTGAGGGTTAAATATTGTCTGAACATGTTCTTGGCAAGTTCAGTTTTTAACACCTTAACAAGCACCAAAAGATATTTGTATTATTGAACATATCGTAAATATATACTGTTGACACAAAGAGAAATGTGTGCCACACACCCTCGCTACAGTGCGAAAGTCGTGTTCTCAGCCTTAGGTTTGTGAGGTGGATAGGCAAACGCATGAACTCTCATTTGGCGAGCAAGAGTGTATTTGTGTTTGCGTGTCAGCCCTCATCGCCTCCGACCGCCTTCTCGCTCGTGAAGAGGTATAGCCTTTGTCTTCATGTGCAGGCAGTTGCCATGGCAACGTGACTCTGCATTCCTCCTTACCTGCTGTTTTTATCAATTCACACTTTAAGTGCTCACTCTGCGTCGCTCTGTTTGAGACGCGATCTGTCAGAGATTCTCACAAATAACTGTCATTTAAAGGGTTCATATCATACATTGCATCATTTAGTTTGTCTATACGCTCCATTTATGATGATAAAAATCATAATTTAGCTTTTCATGACTGTTTAACTACACTATGACTATAGTTTTCAATCTCTCGTTTTAATTTTTGAAAAAGACCCAATTTCTCATTATGTGACCCTTTTTAAACATTGGTTTTTAGCTACAATATTTAGTTAATGAACTATAAGACTAAAGCCCAATTTACATACTTATAATGTGCACTAAAAGCATGCACTTCATTGGTGATTACCAAGTGCTTGTTCTGCGTAGCCAGATTTTAGCCAGGTCTACCTATTAAAGGGATAGTTCACCCAAAAATGAAAATTTGATGTTTATCTGCTTACCCCCAGCCCATCCAAGATGTAGGTGACTTTGTTTCTTCAGTAGAACACAAATGATGATTTTTAACTCCAACCGTTGCCGTCTGTCAGCCGTATAATGCGTGGCAATGGGAACTCCATCTATAAGAGTCAAAAAAACATGCACAGACAAATCCAAATTAAACCCTGCGGCTCGTGACTAAACATTGATTTGTGTGAGAAACCGAACAGTATTTATATCATTTTTTACTTCTAAAACACCACTATGTCCAACTGCCCTGCGCATCCGGTTAGTGAGGTCTGATCACGCTCTGACAACGGAAGTGATGTCTTGCACTCATTGAAGCAAAGCGCGAGACATCACTTCCGTCATCAGAACGCGTTTTCTGACCTCACTAACCGGATGCGCAGGGAAGTTGGACATAGTGGTGTTTTAGAGGTAAAAAATTATATAAATACTGTTCGATTTCTCGCACAAACCGATCAATTCGTATCTTAGGACATCAATGTTTAGTCACGAGCCGCAGGGTTTAATTTGGATTCGTCTGTCGTGTTTTTTTGACTCTTATAGATGGAGTTCCCATTGACACGCATTATACGGCTGACAGACCGCAACGATTGGAGTTAAAAATCATCATTTGTGTTCTACTGAAGAAACAAAGTCACCTACATCTTGGACGCCCTGGGGGTAAGCAGATAAACATCACATTTTTATTTTTGGGTGAACTATCCCTTTAATAAGCAGTAATTAGGAGTTTATTGAGGCAAAAGTCTTAGTTAGTTGTTAAATAGTGAGAATTGGACCCTAATCGAAAGTGTGACCAGTAATTATTACTTCACTTTTAGGTTCACGCATTTTAAAGCGCACTTTATTTTCACCCTGCACAACTGGAAAAGTCTTACGACAGTGGGTTGTGGGAAATAATGGCCTAGAAGACTAGCATGCATAGATGCATGCTTGAAAAATCTGAAATAGTACAACATCCTTGCATCCTTTTGGTATAATATTTTCAATATTTTATGATTTGGGTTGCTCCAATTCCAATCTTGCACACTATTTACAGTTGAAAGTGCACAAATCTGGATGTGGCACATAGCTGTCAACACTGGGGAGCTCATTCAACTGTCTGTCAATATAGATGATCGATTCTTCTGAGGTTTGTTAGTGCAGGCGCTCCCCGGCCTCAGTAATCGAACCCACTCCTGCATCGATATCGGCCCTTCACCTCTCTTTCAAGCAATTAAAACACCCTTGATTCCGACAAGCACCCGGTGACCGCCCGTTAAGTGGTCTTACTCTAGCGTTACACCAGCTGGTGAAAGACATGCACAATCATGCCCACTTTACCTCCTGAATGACTGCA
The DNA here is from genome assembly GCA_003731715.1 of Anabarilius grahami. Classification (NCBI taxonomy): domain Eukaryota; kingdom Metazoa; phylum Chordata; class Actinopteri; order Cypriniformes; family Xenocyprididae; genus Anabarilius; species Anabarilius grahami. The sequence continues at coordinate 2,621,162 of RJVU01057277.1, forward strand.
GATGACCTTGAAGTGCTGTAGACGTTAATGTTGACCATCTGTCGTTCCTCACGTGCAGAGTCCCTCGGCCGAGGAGAAGCGACCTGTCAGATCCGACATCAGAGGATTCGCAGTGAGCTTTTAAGGGCTTGATATTGCTCTGATTGCTTCTTTAGTACGCAAGGATCTAGAGAGTGCATAATAATGAGAATGGGACTAACAAGGACACATGCACACTCATCTGTGATAGAAATGCACATATGTGTGTTAATTAAGTGGGACACATTCACTCGACATGTGCTGTAATCTGTATTCATATATGAACTGTAAGCCGCTCTGTGCAGGATGAGCTAACGATTGAGATGTGGCCCGCGGCTCTGAGGTGCACGGATCACATGAGGTTAGTGTATTTTCCAGTGCGACGGTGTGTGTTCTCACATGTGTCGGTATTCGTGTGTGTACATTAGCTCTACCTGACCCTGCCTGAGGCCTAGACTGTGCTCACAGGGAATTGTGGGTAGCGCTCTGTCTCAGCTGCCTACATCCTTAGTCTAGGCCCTTATGATTTTTACAGTGTGGAAAACGTGGACCGAATCCAGTCATAAAAATTGAATTTACTGTATAATGTGAAATGTCATGGAATTTGGCAAATTGAAAGCTAAATTTTTATGCATTCATTTGATTGCCACAGTTTTCAATTAATAATAAATTTGTATTAATTTGTAAAATAGAATCCAGAAAAATTAAAAACTCAGAATTTCTTAAAAAACTAAATACAGCACATTTCATCATTTCACCTATTATTAAATGATGTAATAAAAATGATTAAAATGATAAAGTTTTATGAATTCAATTGATAAGATATCTTTTTTGATTATTCAAATTTAAAGCATTGAAACAGAAACTTTCGTCCGTCATAAAAAAAAATTGGATCGGGTTCAATTTTCTGCGTTTTTTGCATCCTTAGCAAGCATTTTGAGAGGTGTTTTGACAATTCAGAGCCACCGTACAAGTGAATGCCAAAATCCAGTATCGCTAGCAAAGCATCAAACTGAGTCACGTACATCCTGAAGTCGCTCAGGATAATCCCGCAGGAGGAACTCTCCTTCCTCTCTATGCAATCTCAGGATTTGATGAACCCAATATTTCTCTTCTTAAGAAGAGAGAGGACAACAAAATCATCCTCACTGCTTGAAGACTCCATTTTGTATTGTTTTGCGAATTTTTTCGCAACGGATGAATCAATACGCATCAGACTCAGTGTGCAAGGTTTCTGTGCATGACAAATTTTTAGGATGACGAATACGAAAAAATGCATATGAAAATTTGGGACTCAGTGTGCAAGGACCTTAAGTATTATACTTTGGATACATTGCAAAAGCTCTATATTTGATTTAAAGAAGTGTATGCTTTATGTTGCACATTGCTAGCTTCAATGTCTTTGTTTAGCAATTAGATTATAAATATATTTGTTGGACTTTACAAATGAAACATACTCAAAGAACTTCCACTAACTCTCGTTTGACTGCTAAGATCTTGTTTTTAATTCTTATTTCTAAGGCAAGAAAACCAAGCTCTTCTCTGTGTTCAGCCTTGCATTTTTTGACTGTCACATGATGAAACATGTGGAAAAAATGAATTTCCATTGAAGGAAAGACTTGAGGGTGGTAATAAACCATTTAGCATTGCCATAAAGGCACAATATGTTATTTTTTTGCCACTAGAGTTTGCTTTTTCAAAAAGACGTAGCTTGATGTTGCAGTAAATGAGCGTAGAATTATGGCCGTTGTCGTCTTCACCTCCACAGCCGATGGAAAGGAATCCGACGGACTGAAATCATGTTCATGGATGAGCTAATGTGTTCAAGTTTTACTAATGTTATGGTGGTATGAAGCAGGACAAGTCGAGAGCCATGGGAGAAAGAAGCGGCCGCTGGAGCGAATGTTAATGATATAGACACCTGCGATGCACACCGATCTCGAGTTCAGCTGAGCCTTTATTATGCTTATGCTGCAGTCGGCCACTTCCACTCTTTTTGTTACGTATGTGGGGTAACGCAGCACTGTTTTACATGGTTAAAACAATCATACTAAATACATTTGAGTGTGTTGAAAATGATTTTATAATGTTGCATTCGCTCAGTGGCTGATATGAGAGACTTGTTGCACTTTGCAGTAATCTAAATCGATATTAGTAAAACTGGAAATCTAAGGTAGCGTGGATATGATGTCAGTGACAGACCACGCAATTATTTTAATCAAAAAATATGACATATTGTGCCTTTTAAAAGCCAAGTCAATCTTTATTTGTAAAGTTCTTTTCACAATACACATAGTTTTCTAAGCAGCTTTACAGAAATTCATGATGTTAATGTTTATAATATCTGGCACATTTAGCAGATTAGAACTAGGCGACAGGATGGTTTACATACTGTATGACGATGATATAAACAATCAAACATTTGAGATTTGCTATCTAGTATCTATTGCTTTATGTGAGTGCACACTGTGCAGATATTTAGCAGTGATATGACCTAAAACACCCTAGGAATCACGTAGATGTGCACCAGCAACTGTAGGATTTGTCCCAGAGAGTTTGTTGCGTGCAAATACCATTGAAATTTGTTTTGTAATATAGCTGTAAACTATTGATGCTAACATTTTAGATTAGGAGGAAATGTTTGGCTTGGTATGTTTTTCATGCATTTTATAGAAGCGGGATCCTTTTAAGTTACTGAATTTTTAAGGCATGGTTGAATTTTTATGCACATGTAAATCCCTGCACGAACATTTGACTGCATGAAAGGGCTGCGCTAGAGGCAGCGGTGTCTTGTGGGCAGACTTGGCCCCATCGGATGTGAGACAGACAGCGAAACGGCGAGAAAAAACAGAGAGAAAGAGAGAGAGAGCTGTGTTGCGTGGTTGCCAGATCCCCCCAATGCTAGCAAACGTCACCGCACTAAGTAGGTCAGGCTGCGGGCTTCCATGGTGAGGCAACGTACAGGATCTGATCTGTGTTGTGTTTGAAACTCTGCATCATTGTGTCTCAATTCAGCTTCATCTTGTCCGTCATTAGTCATCTGCCCTTTAACATTGCAGTCGTGGTGCCATTTATAATATATACCTTGAGGATTTTGATACTAAACCACTAAGCATCAAAGCCCTTTCCACAGCGTTCCTGTAAATAGTTCCTGACCCAGCGCAGCTTTAACTGTGTTCAGACTCCAGAGAGCATGAGGAGCATTGACCACTGGGAAAAAAAGAGAGCAACTCTGAGCTTTTTGAGTCGACGTGATGTTTGCAACCAATTTTACTTTTATAATGTGACGTATATAGTTTTTATTAAAAATAAATTTTTTATGGTTTTTCTTTTTTTCTTTTCTTGTTTGTCACTGCAGGTTGATTTTTCTAATCTAATATATCATGCAATAATCCATAATCACACTGTTATACAATCAGAACACTCTCCTCTGCTTTGTTTATTTTGGTATGTTGTCGTGAACACTGAAACATGATGAGATTCATTTATTCACAGTTACACAAGAAGGCCAAACGAGTCACTTTTGTGTTTTCTCTTTCAGTTCACTCACTGTTATGCTGGTATAATCAGCGCAAACATCTGAGGCCAAATGTGGCGGGAGGAAATATGGAAATGGAGTCTTTCAAAGAGCCTCTCAATTCTAATCTATACGTCCGTAAATATTTGGACAGAATTGCCGCAGCGCATGACGAGGAGATGCAGTAGGATTGTGTTTCAGGAACAGCGGATAACTGGAAGAGGAGCTGAGGGCTTTAAAATGAGTGTTTGTCCAGATTACATAATATCCCAGAGGAACAATTTCACTGCTTAGAGGTTGCGCTTTCATAGCTCAAGACTTAAGGGAGTTCTCAGTTAGGTTTCGTTTAAGAATCAACTTCACCTCAGATGTTTTTCCATGAGGAAAAGATGCTCTAATGATGATGAGAAATCATATTGAGATCTGACTTTTGATTGCAAACTGTATCTTGGCAAATCTGAGCATCGTTTGAGATCTCTTCTGAAACTCTAGAAGAGATTACAGAGTTTTTTGTTTCGTTTTTTTTTTGTCAGGAGAAACATCTGAAGCCTCCATTAGCCCTCCATTTAAATGCATTTTTGTCTTGGAGAAACTATTGAGATATTAAAGAGATCTCATGCAAGATGATGTTTCATTATCCAGTATTTATATGTTGATCAGCTAAAGATCACAGTCATATTCTTTGGAATTGTTCCGATGTGTGATTGAAGCGTAATTAATCGGCAGTTATTAATTTAGGGCTGGACACGTGTTAAGCCAAGTCTTGCATTTAACAGTGTCATTTTAGCCAAGACTTACAGGATTAACCTGTTGGGAAACTGGGCAAGTACCTTGAGTATGTTAATTGCGTTTACTCTGTAGGGCACCTTAGACTTTCACAACACAAAAAAATAACTATTTTCCAGTTCAACTTAAACAATCAGATGGCTCAGATTAACCATTGAGAATCTGCTAGTCTGCATATCCAAACAATCCAAACACTGATTCGAGCACGACAAGAAGTAGTAGGTAAATAACAGATGTGACGCTAACACTGGAAAAACAAACTAAGCGATAAGCATGCCTTTGAAGAGTGCAAAATGTTGTGCAATGCCAGGTTGTGGAAAAACACAGTAGCTGTATTGGATTTGCAGAGAGCCTGAAATTAAAAAACTGTGCTTTCTATATTGGATCAGACAGGAACGGCTCAAAACACTTGAGTAAAAAAGTTTGGTAACACTTTATTTTAGGGTCTTTTAACTAGTTGCTTATTAGCATGCATATTACTAGAATATTGGCTGTTTATTAATAATCATAAAGCACATTTTAATGCTTTATTCTGCATAACCATATTCAACATTCTTAATCCTACCCAATACCTAAAATTAACAACTAACTTACTAACTATTAATAAGCAGTAAATTTTGAGTTTATTGAGGGAAAGGTCATAGTTAATAGTGAATACTTGTTCCCTATACTAAAGTGTTACCAAATTAGTAAACCTTGAGAGCTGTAATAGTAAAAACGTGCTAAAAGTTTTTGAGAGAGTAATACTTAGCTATTTCATATGCAAAGATGTCAGCCAATCACAGCAGTGGGTGTTTTCACTGAAGTCTCACAGCAGACACGCCCCTTAAAACAGAGCGTTCAGATCAGAGGGCTAAAATCAGGGTAGGAAAAATGCCTTTTATTTCTAAATTATGACCATTTTTGATGTAAAGCATACTAACATTATAAGTGCACCCCAGGAAACATTATAAAACAATAAAACAATGCAGTTCATGAGCCCTTTAAGTCATTGCTGCATGACAGCAAACTAACAAGCTAACTGCATTTGCAAGATATCAAGGTTTTTTATTATGTTAAAGTGCTGAAATGTAACGCCTCAGTAAACATCTCTTCCAGTGGTGCATTTACTCTAAACTTTGACACTTCATTAACAGAGGCTGTAATTCTGATCCGCTAGATATCCTCCATGACCTGTGGAAGAGCGGTTGGATCCAATCCGAGTTTTATCACACAGTGAACATCTGTCGTGTGTGTGTCTGTGTGGCAGATGGCTGAATCTCGTCTCCTTCCCCATCAAACACATCTTGCACATGCATTTTTTCTTAGTGCATCTTTGTTGATCGTCTTTCGCAGGCCTGTCCGCTGCAAAAAGTGCCGTAGTTCATGAAATATATAAAACAACATCAAGCTGAGGGAAANATCCGAGTTTTATCACACAGTGAACATCTGTCGTGTGTGTGGGGAAAAATGAGACACCTCTTTAAGAGCGCAGTGCAGATGGCTGAATCTCGTCTCCTTCCCCATCAAACACATCTTGCACATGCATTTTTTCTTAGTGCATCTTTGTTGATCGTCTTTCGCAGGCCTGTCCGCTGCAAAAAGTGCCGTAGTTCATGAAATATATAAAACAACATCAAGCTGAGGGAAAGAAACATCATTTGAGAAGAAAAACATCTAAGCAGCAGGGATTCACACTGACGCATTTAATTAAAACTCTTGAATTGATGAGGTCATGTGAAGTGTTGTGGGGTGGTTTTCAGTTGCCCTTTTAAGTCCCCCGGCCACTGAATATCCTTCGACTTTCATTTTCTTTCCAATGAAATAACCTTTCAAAACAGACTGATCAAATGAGCAGATTTTTAAAAGGAAGTCAGAATCACGTTTGTTAAAAAGCACACCAGTGTACGTGACACAAGACCTCGCTCCACTGGCGCCCAATAAAAGACTATTTAAACAGAGCAAATTTAATGAAGTGCATCAATAAATGAAGGAAGAGGAAGCTTTGTCTGCACCGCGCTGAATGGCTTTAGAAAGTCTGAGCTGCTTGATCTCGCAGTGGAAGCGGATTGCGGCGATCTTACGCAACGTATGGGTGGAAGTGGTGAATTCTGCCCTAGATTCGTCATTACGAGAGGCTCTGATGTTGAATTCCATCACAACGCCTTCGCAAACTAGTTCTGTGGCGGTAAAGTGATGGTAATGCCATTGTACTTTGATATATATACCATAGTATTTCCATTTAAATAGATACAGAATTCCATTATTTTGGGGGTGTGCCGCAGTAATAGCATAGCATTCTTTTAAATACCGTAGAGTGCCATGTAAATATGAAAATAATCATTCAGTACTATGGTTTATACGCTACTGTTTAAGAGTTTGAGTTTAAGATCTCTTAATGTTTCTGAAAAGTCTCTTTTTCTCTCCAAGGCTGCATTTATTTGATCAGAAATTGTGAAATATTCTTCAGTTTAAAATAATTACATTTTAAAGTGTAATTTATTCCTGTGATCAAAGCTGAATTCTCAGCATCATTACTCCAGTCTTCAGTGTCACATGATCCTTTAGAAACATTTCTATTATCATTATTGATTATTATCAATGCCGATCCTGCTTCTTATTTTTTGTGGAAAATTTTATTTTTTTATTTTTTTCCTCAGGATTCTTTGATGAATAGAAAGTTCAAAAGCTTTTATTTGAAAAATAAATCTTTTGTAGCATTAAAAACATTTTTAATGTCAATTTTGATCAATTTTGTGCATCTTTGCTGAATAACAGTATTAATCGTACTGACTCCAAACATTTAAACAGTACTACATACTACCATCTGATACTTTTTCATTTTTGTAAGAGTGATAGTTGCATGTTTCCTTATCCAAAAACATGGTAAAACCATGATATTTTTAGTGTGATATTATATATTTTGGTGTACTGAAACTGAGAATATGATTATAAGACATTAAAAAATGCTCTGACAGTTTGATCAGCCATGTCTTTGTTTTGTCTAGATAATAATCCCTGTTCTGAGAAAGGTCTCATGAGATTTTGCAAATTAATTGCTACCAAAATCTGTCACAGAGAAAAAAAAAATGTTTGGGGTTTGTTTACAATACACAGTACATTGTTTTTTACTATTAAATTAAGCTTTGTCTTTTGCAATACTTCATCTATTTTTGCCACCATGCAAATGCATGATGCTTTAACCTTACTAGCAGCAAATGTGAAACTTGTGAGTGTTTTGGAAGACAAGGTTTACCATCTAGACACAAGCCGTGTTGAGCAGTTCCACTCGGGATGAGGATGTCACGTGTGTGTTTGTGAGTGCATGAGTTCACCTGTGTGACTGTGATGCAGCGCTGCATGTCTATCGAAGGTAAACACACACTCTCTCTCTCTCTCTCTGTGGCTGTTGCGCTCGACTCTGAGGAAGATTTATGCAATCCGCCGCTGCTCTGAGTGTTTGCATTTCAGGACTATTCTGATGGATTGCTCCGGCTTTCCAGCCTCAACAAGTTAATGCCCTTGCCATTTGTCACTAGATGTGATGCAAATAGAATGTATGGTGGAGCAAGGAAGTGTGTGTGTGTGTGTGCGTGTGCATGTGTGTGTGTGTCCTAGTAACTAGCATTCCATGTACTGGAGATCAGTGTTAGTTTGATATTTTTCATTAATATTAAGAATTAGCTATTGTTTTACGTTTTCAGTTTTCATTTGAATTGTAGTTTAATTTTTAGTAATTTTGTTTTGTGCATTTGTCATTTTAATTATTAAAGCCCTTTCACATCAAGGACAATAACTGGAAACACTTTCAGAATGTTTTTTTTTTTTTTTTCAGCTGATGAACAGTAAAAACTCTGACAGCCAATCAGAATCAGAATACCCGGCTTTAAAGAGCTTGAGCTATTAAAACAGCAGTTGACAACAGTTCACATTTTTGTTTAATGTTTTTCATGTAATATGGTCACACTTTAGATTAGGGTCCAATTCTCACTATTAACTAACTATTAATTACAACTTTTGCCTTAATAAATTACAAATTTACTGCTTATTAATAGTTAGTAAGGTAGTTGTTAAGTTTAGGATTAAGGGATGTAGAATAAGGTCATGCAGAATAAGGCATTAATATGTGCTTTATAAGTACTAATAAATAGTATCATAGTAATATGCATGCTATTAAGCAACTAGTTAATGGTGAGAAATGAACCCAAAAATAAAGTCAACCTTCAGTTTTTAAAATCCGAGACAGTGGCTTTCTGAAGGTGTACATTAATGAAGAAATAAAAAAATCTAGTTCATTTTTGCACATATTGTAAGTGTTGTTGCTTGCAGGAATGGTGGTTTGGTATCCAGTATCTTGTGAGGTTTCAGTTCATGATGATGACAGTGATGACAGATGACAGTTAGAAACCGGTTTAAGTGTCCAATCAGACGGATTAAAATGGTTTAAAACAACTTTGAACTGCAGCTTCTGACGCTTCAGAACAACGAATTCCCATGCTGTGCTGTCCTGTGTGTGTGTGTGTGCGTGCGTGCGTCCGTGTGTGTGTGTGTGTGTGTGTGTTTGTGACATATCAGGACACAAATGTGTATAATGACATGGGTATGACACAGGTATTACAAAAAGAGGTGACTTATGAGGACATTACCCATGTCCCCACTTTTCAAAAGGCTTATAAATCACACTGAATGAGTTTTTGTGAGAAAGTAAAAGTGTGCAGTTTCCTGTGATGGTTAGGTTTAGGGGTAGGGGTAGTGTAGGGGGAGAGAAAATACAGCTATGGAATGTCCCCACAATTCACAAAAACAAACGTGTGAGTATATATATGTTTGGTCCTAATAAACCCTATGTTATGGGGACAAAATGTCCCCACAAAGATGGCAATATCCGAAATCGTTGTCGGGACATTGTTTGGTCCCCATGAGGAAAACAGCTTATAAATCATACTAAATGATGTTGAAAATGTAAAAATGCAGAAAGTTTTCTGTGTTGCGTAGGTATAGGGGTAGGGTTCGGTTTAGGAGATCAAATATACAGTTTGTACAGTATTTAAATCATTATGTCTATGGAATGTCCCAATGTGTGTGTGACTGTATAGACACTCATGAAAGTTGACTCAGCAAGTCAAGAGAGGCTGATGTGAGTGTTGGCGACCACACACACTCTGTCTGCCAAAATATCAATGTAAGGCACTAGTCCGTCCTTATACCAATCAAGCCTTGGCTGACCAGTCAAATATTGAGCTGTCAGTCTGATCTCTTCACCCTCCTGAGATCATTAAGTCTTTGACATTTAAAGAGAACCTCTACAATCAAGTGCCTTAAAACATTCATATCAAAATCTAATCACACTCTAAAAAATGCTGGGTTAAAAACAACCCAAGTTGGGTTGAAAATGGACAAACCCAGCGATTGGGTTGTTTTAACCCAGCGGCTGGGTTAAATGTTTGCCCAACCTGCTGGGTAGTTTTATTTAACCCAAATATTGTTTAAAAATTACTGTATTTCTTGCTTAAAATGAACCCAAAATATGTTGGAAATTAACATTTATTAATATGTTTAATAAACAAACATTTATTAATACTTTTTTTGAATAATATTTAAACAATAAACATTTATTAAATTGCTTATTAATAAATGCTCATCTTTTTGATTATTATTGTTGCCTCTAGTAATTATGAGTCTGATTTTTAATTTCCAACCTATTTTGGGTTCATTTTAAGCCAGACATATAGTAATTTGTAAACAATTGTTGGGTTAAATAAAACTACCCAGCAGGTTGGGCAAACATTTAACCCAACTGCTGGGTCAAAACAACCCAATCGCTGGGTTTGTCCATTTTCAACCCAACTTGGGTTGTTTTTAACCCAGCATTTTTTAGAGTGCATGATGCTGAAGTGCTCTATCTGTCCATCCATCCATCCATCCATCCATCCATCCATCCATCCATCCATCCATCCATCCATCCATCCATCCATCCATCCATCTATCCATCTATCCATCTATCCATCTATCCATCTATCTATCTGTCCATCTATCTATCTATCTGTCCATCTATCTATCTATCTGTCCATCTATATCTATCTATCTATCTGTCCATCTATATCTATCTATCTGTCTATCTATCTATCTATCTATCTATCTATCTATCTATCATCTATCTATCTATCTATCTATCTATCTATCTATCTGTCCATCTATCTATCTATCTGTCCATCTATCTATCTATCTGTCCATCTATATCTATCTATCTATCTGTCCATCTATATCTATCTATCTGTCTATCTATCTATCTATCTATCTATCTATCTATCTATCATCTATCTATCTATCTATCTATCTATCTATCTATCTGTCCATCTATCTATCTATCTGTCCATCTATCTATCTATCTGTCCATCTATATCTATCTATCTATCTGTCCATCTATATCTATCTATCTGTCTATCTATCTATCTATCTATCTATCTATCTATCTATCATCTATCTATCTATCTATCTATCTATCTATCTATCTGTCCATCTATCTATCTATCTGTCCATCTATCTATCTATCTGTCCATCTATATCTATCTATCTATCTGTCCATCTATATCTATCTATCTGTCTATCTATCTATCTATCTATCTATCTATCTATCTATCTATCATCTATCTATCTATCTATCTATCTATCTGTCCATCTATCTATCTATCTGTCTATCTATCTATCTATCTATCTATCTATCTATCTATCTATCTATCTATCTATCTATCTATCTATCTGTCCATCTATCTATCTATCTGTCTATCTATCTATCTATCTATCTGTCTATCTATCTATCTGTCTGTCTGTTTGTCTGTGTCTGTCTGTCTTTTCTATTTTCTATTGTTCTTTCTAATTTGAATTGCAATTCTCCATCTAGGAAATGAATTGGAATTTAAAAGTTCTTAATGATGCACGATCCTCTGTTGCTAGGTGGTTGCTAGGGTGTTCTGGGTAATTGCTAAATGGCTGTTTACTTGCTTACATCAGAAGAGTCTCCTCTCAAGTCTCTGATCTTCTCTTCTGTAGATACGGTATGGCTCGGCTCCCTCCTTCAGTGTAAGTCTGTGGGATTTTTTCCCACCTGTTTTATCCTTCGTAAATCTGATGGCCTGGAGCAGTAATAACACACCTCTCCACAACTGATGTGTCATTTTCTGGTTCAACCACAGCATGAGTTTGGGGTGGGACTAGCAGTTCTGACTAGTAGCACATAAAATTACATGCTTCACCCACACGCAGTCTTGAAAAACGGTGGCAGGTTTATAGTGTTTCCCATGTGTTGGCAGTCTTTTAGGCACACTTCATTGTTTGACGGCATAAAGAAAGACCTCTGTCACTGTCACTGACTCTGAGGTGAAACAATAGACCTGCCTTAACAGAGGCTTCAGGTATTGGCAGGAGGAAGTGGTTCGGTTTGATGTGAGCGCTCGAGTTCATTCACATATGCAGCAGCGACGGCTCCCTTTGTCATTCCCTGCTGGAGTGAACGAGAGAATGAGACCAGAGACCAGGACTGTGGAGATAAGCCCAGCTTCTGAGAGCCGCTTGATTACCACAAAGACCCTAGTGAATATTGAGAACGGTCAGGCCGTACTGCAGGAGCGATGGAGGATCTGAAGTACCTCTCTGAGGATGCCTGAGATAAAGCAGCTCTGAATCACTGCCAGAACAAATCATGGAGAAGTTCAACTCTGTCACATAGGGCTTGTAAGAACGTGTGTATGTGTGTCGAGCTGGGTGATATATTGAATATTTAAGACAATAGTGATGATTTTAGCTACACTGCAAATATGATTTTAGTCAATTAACAAAATTATGATTTCTAGCATTTTATTTTGACTAATTTTGTTTCTTAAAGACCATACAAACACGGTAAGTTTGCCCTACTAGTTAATATTTTTTTTTACTGATGGATTTCAATACAGCGTTTTACTTACAGTAAAAGTATTTAGCAATTCATTTATCTCATCATTCATAAATGTTCACAAAGTCTCCATTTAGTATTTTTAGTAAACAATATATAGAGGTACATTTAATTAAAAACTTTTGTAACACTTTAGTTTTTGGTCCAATTCTCACTATTGACTAGTTGCTTATTAGCATGCATATTACTAGGATATTAGCTGTTTATTAGTACTTATAAAGCACATATTAATGCCTTATTCTCCATGACCATATTCTACATCCAGTAATCCTAAAACTAACTTACTATTAATAAGCAGTAATTAGAAGTTTATTGAGGCAAAAGTCAGTTAAAGGGGTGGTTGATTATGATTTCACTTTTTTAGTTAGTGTGTAATGTTGCTGTTTGATCATAAACAACATCTGCAAAGTTACGACACTCAATGTTTAACGCAAAGGGAGATATTTTCTTTTACAGAAATCACTTTTTAAGGACTGCAACAAACGGCTGGTAGGGACTACAACAAGCTTCTTCCCGGGTTAGTGACATCATTAACCCTAAAATTTACATAAACCCCGCCCCCGAGAACACGCAACAAAGGGGGTGAGGCGATGTTGGGCTGCTTTAGAGAAGAGGAAGAGTTGTTGTAGTAGAGTGTTGTTGACATGCCGTCATTTTACGCCGGACTGCTTCACAAACGAGGGTCAATTCAATGCTGGATTTGCACAAAAGATTAACATGATGGCACATGCTAGTAGATGAGTTGAATCAACTCCACAGCAACTACATACATTTATCCACTAACCATTCAGAAACGTCCAGTTTCATTCTAAAAGTTGTAACTTCTTCCTGAGTCTCTCCATCAGTGTCGACTCCGGTTTGAACAATGTAAGGCTGAACACCGTTACTGACAATCCTCATTTTGGCTGCGTGAGATTCTCCAGCTTTGTTGTTGTTGAGCAACCGAAGCACGAGCTGTTAAAGCTCCGCCCTCTTCTGGAAAGGGGGCGGGAGCAGCAGCTCATTTGCATTTAAAGGGACACACACAAAAACGGCGTGTTTTTGCTCACACCCAAATAGGGGCAAATTTGACAAGCTATAATAAATGATCTGTGGGGTATTTTGAGCTGAAACTTCACAGACACATTCTGGGGACACCAGAGACTTATATTACATCTTGTGAAAGGGGCGTTATAGGTCCCCTTTAATAGTTAATAGTGAGAATTGGACCCTAATCTAATTAAGATTTAATTTTGCATGTAAGTGCCTTCATCAGCATTCTATCAGCATATTTGATTTGCACATGTCTGTTTAAACTTTGTTGAGGTTTGCTTATGTTGCCCGTTTATTAATTTACATACATTATAATACTTTCACTTCCTGTTTTTCTATGAATTTCACAGGTCACATGACCCTATCATTCAGATTTATATCACATACATTTGAGAAACTGGCATTAAAAAAACCTAAAGTCATTTTAGCCCTATAAAAAATGAGCCTGCATTATGATTTTACTGTAATGTGTGTGGCTTTATTTCCATAATAATTGTTTTGTCTTTTGATTGATGTGTGTTGATGAATGTTGCATGATGATGTTCTAAAGTTGTGTGTTGTGTGCGTTTTTCTCCAGTGGTCAACACCACCTGTCCACCCAAGAAAGGTGAGAGACGGGCAGACTGCTGCCGTTGTGCGTGCGACACGCGTGTGTTCACGCAAAACACTGTGACGTGTGGCTGTGTGTAGTCATGTGTTCTTCAATGTCTTGGACTTTTCTTGTAAGAAAAGTTCCATGTAAGTTCACATCGTTTCTGTTTTGTGTTGTATTTCCATTCATGGGTCAATGACAAATATAATGTCTGAGATGATGAAAAGGAAATAATAGTTTAAAAGTTGCTTAAAAAATTGCAGGTTTTTAGAAATACACTTTCATGCAAGTTTCGTGTTTTTGTCACATTACAACAAAATGGCTTTTAAAATATTTTAAAATATTAGTAATAATGAACTTCTGTAATTTAAAACTGCTTTATTTTATTTTTAAGGTTTTATTATCTTCTTATCTTCATTATAATCTTGGGACAGTTACCACTTAAAAATATCAAAATTACATTTGATTATTCATAGAAAAGTGAATGCTTTTTATTTTTGCACACAAAACAAAAAAAATGAGCATCACGTCATTGATCCTTGTTTGTTTTTCCTTTTTATCCCTGTCTGTTACGTTGTGTGTGTCCTCTGTAAGCTGCATGTCGTATCTGTGATGTCTCCCTTTGATTTTATTCTGTTTTGTGTGTATGTCTGTGTTCTGGAGTGTTTGTTATTGCCTGTAAAATAAGCAGGAAACCAGTGATGGCATGCATGATAATTAATCTGATGAAAGGCAGATGAGTACAGCTGGAGTACAGTTCACCCAAATTTTGTCATTTATTACTCACCCTCATGCCGTTCCACACCCTTAAGACCTTCTTTAATCTTCGAAACACAAATTAAGATATTTTTGTTGAAATCCGATGACTCTGTGAGGCCTACATAGCCAGCAATGACATTTCCTCTCTCAAGATCCATTATTATACTAAAAACATATTTAAATCAGTTCATGTGAGTACAGTGGTTCGATAATCCATGATTTGGATTGCGTGTCAAACCGCCAAACTGCTGAAATCACGTGACTTTGGTGCTCCGAACAGCTGATTCGACACACTGATTCATTATGCTCCGAAGCTTCCTGAAGCAGTGTTTTGAAATCAGCCATCACTAAATAAGTCGTTATTATGTTTTTTTGGTGCACCAAAAATATTCTTGTCGCTTTATAATATTAATATTGAACCACTGTACTCACATGAACTGATTTAAATATGTTTTTAGTACATTAATGGATCTTGAGTGAGGAAATGTCATTGCTCCCTATGTAGGCCTCACGGAGCCATCGGATTTCATCAAAAATATCTTAATTTGTGTTCCGAAGATTAACGAAGGTCTTACGGGTGTGGAACGTCATGAGGGTGAGTAATTAATGACAGAATTTTCATTTTTGGGTGAACTAACCCTTTAAGTTAGGCTCGTTTCACCAAGAACGATAACTATAATGATAACAATAAAGATATATTTCTAAAAATTGTTCTAAATATAAAAGAATAGCACTGTCCACACCACAGCTATAACGATAATGATATGGAGAAACAATATCATTGGGATCACATTTAGAATGATTTTTTCCAGCTGTTGAATAATAAAACACTGACAGCTAATCAGAATCCTTTCTAATTTAAGGGCTCGCGCATTTAAAATGGCAGACGACATTGAGGAGAAGTTAATTTCCGAGGTCCAGAAAAATCCACCACTGTTTGTCAACAAAGTCAAACCCCCTTTTTCAAGGATACTTTAAAGAAAATAGATATATATGCAAAACAATCGGTCATACCCTCGGAATAAATGGTGAGAAGTATTAACGATGAGATCATTATGCCAGGCTAGCAAACCGTGTAACATAAAATTACCCCAGGTATCCTGCGCTAACATTGTCTAGCTTCCTTTGAAGCTGCAGTGAAAAAGACTAGGCGTTGTTTTTATTCCACTATATTGACTTTGTCGGCTAAATTCACTGTTAGATTAGATCGATTACACTAGCTATTCACTCCAAACATAGCACGCTGAGGACATCTGCTGGTTAAAGCCGTGTAAATGCAACAAGAACAGCAAAAACATGTTGAACACACTTTAAAACCGCAGCGAGTGAGCTTAGAATAAACAGACCGCTATCGTTCGTTGGTGTGGACACAAATATAGTTATCGTTATCTTTGTAGTTATCGTTCTTGGTGTGAACGGGCCTTAACTTTTGTAGTGAATAGTACTTTTGACAGATTTAAAATGATTTAAATAGTTTCAACAATTGTTTGAAATGATGCTCTTGATATGAAGACGCTAGTCAATCTAATATTGGCTAAATGAAGGTGAAAATGTCTGCTTTATTCTGCATGCAAATTAATAGGTGTCAGTGTAATATCTAAGGCCATCAAAGCATAAACAAAATATTACTGCATTTTCAGAATCTGACTTGGGCTTGAACTGATATGGTAAAACCGATGGCATTAACTGTTGTGTTTACGATTGCTTTAGAAGCCTTCGAAGCTGAAGCTCACAATTATGGTAAGGGGCGTTACATTTCCGATACATGCTTGAGGTGTTTGGCCAATCACAGCGCACTGGGTCTGCTGGCCAATCAGAGCACTTTGAGCTTTTCAGAAGGAATCTGGAATTCAATCAGAGCGTTTTAGACAGACTGGGAAAAGAGGTGCTGCAAAAATACAGAATGTGAAAAATTATGACATTAACCTATTCTATTACACCCAATAAACATAACAATTACCTTTTAAAATAGCATCATATGGCTTCTTTAAGCTTGCCTTAGGCTAGAAGAGTCTTACTTTTTGGTGATTTCAGCAGTCGGAAGCTTAGAGAAAATATCTAACTCGTGTTTCAGAGCTAATTAGCTAAACCTCAAACAGAAGCGAACGATCTGAGCCTCTGACACTGGTGTAAAGTTATCTGCCGTTATCTCTTCAGCCAGCGCTGGAGCTCAGGAGTTATTCATATCTAGGTTACACACAGCAGTTTTACCTTCTCCACATTATCTTGATTGTTAGATGTTATCTCGAACAAATCCTATTAGGTAGTTAATCCTGATTAATTAGTCAGACAATCTCCAGTAACTGTGTCATCATGGTTTGGAATGCAGAGGTTAGATACTGCTGCTTCCCATTTGAAGTGTTTGAGTCTGAGAGCATTAAACAGGAATGATGCATGAGGCGCATGACATCAAACTGTATTTATCTGTTTTGTGCTCGTGCATTACAACTGATTCAGTCGGTGATAACCGTGGCAGAGTGAATATAAGCAATAAACAGAACATCTACCTCACCGTCTGCCTCTTGTATGTAGTAACTAAATACTAACCCAAAACATCTGTGTATTTCTGCACAATTTGCATTCATCTGCTGCTGAAACGAAACAATATATATATTATTGATATTTTCAAACAGTGATAACGGGCTGATACATTCACAGTCAAACATTTTATATTTAGTAAGTTTTTAAAATATTACATGTTTTATAACAGTTGTACCGAATGACCTGATGTTCAAATTCAGGACATGCGTATGAAGTGAAAACATGATTTTTTCAAATAGTTAAAAGAGAGTAAGTTACTTTGCTTCATGACCATGTGGTCCTTTGCAGGTGTCTGAATGATGTCACATCCTGTCACATGATATTGCCCACATGACTTGCTCCAAAATGGTCCCTTTATATTGGTTACTCCGAATGACAATGAAATTCATTTTTTGGACATTCTTTCTCATAACAAAGCAACGACTTCTACACATAATTTGTATACCATTTTGCACTATGTTGATATATGATGTTATAAAATCATGCCAGAATAAAAAAAATATACATTTATTACATTTTAAGATATTTTAATCACAAATGAAATGGCTGTATTGGCCTTTGGACGGTTAAACCGAATGACCTTTTGACACTTCAAAATCTTTAAAATACCTTTATATAGCAAAATATAATTAAAACCTTTTGGATTCATTAAAAGATCAAGTTGTACTACCTTACATACTTTGGGTGTCATATCTTTGTTTTTTATTATTATTAAGGCCTTTGGACCAAAAAAGACCCGTCACGTCATTTACCAATATATATATAGATATTTATATAATGTACACACAAACATCATGGCATATATCAAAGTATCATGATATTACCATGTGATACCATCACTTTACCATGATACCACCATTGTTAAAAGCATGTAAACAGACATATCTAAAACCCAAAACTGTAATAAAGTCCAGTTTTTCTAAATGTGCAGCACATTTACCTGTTAAGCCTCTTCCAGTCAACTTTTAAATGGAATATTCTTGAATATTGAAGCTAAATTTATTCAATACAACTTTATTGGCTTCATCTTTTTGCGGAAATATAATAATATTAAACATGTCACTAGAAGTTCCCGGTATGTTTAGCACATTTATCTCAGTCGGTTTGTTTTTCAGCTTGACTATCGAATTTCTTGAGCAGCTAAATGTATTCAGTACGTTTCAGTCTGCAACTTTATTCTTCATTGCCTTCATTTTCCAGCTGTTTGATCTTAAATCTCTGTGGCCGCGTGTGCTCGCCTGGGCTGTCAGGCTCCGTCCTCGTCTCAGCACAAAAAAGGTGATATTGTTAGACTATGAATGGAAGCGAGGCGAGGCCGTTCCACAGGGTTCAAACAGTCCTTTTGAAGTGCCAGCCTTATTACAAAATGTGCCGTTTACCCTTGCGCACACACACACACACACACGCATGCACGCACTGAAAATTGGTGCTTTTAAAAGCTTAATAGAGCCGCCTCTCAGTGAGTCTTAACCTGCAGACATCTGCCAGCAAAGAAGCCAATATCAGTACACAAATAAACCATAAAAATATACTGTATGCATGCACGTTTGCAGAGAAAATGTATATTGTACACATGCAAAATAGACATATTCAGCCTGTATGGATCCGTAAAATATGATCTAAACATACCTTTCAGGTAATATACATTTAAATATATTAATAGTAACATTTCCCTATGCAGTTCCATTATGTACCTGTAGGGGTTTGCAGGGGAAATCCTGATGCTGCACTCAAGTATTTTAAAGTGCCTCTATTATGCTTTTTTGAATATTACCTTTCATGCAGTGTGTAAAGCACTGCCCTCAAACACTGCAGTTGTAGCTGAGGCTGGAAGAGTTTGGTTTGTGTTGTTCATGTCGAGCATACGCTGTTTTCTGTGCTGCAATTTCACTTCTAAAGGATGAGGACTCGGGCTGGAATTGATACAGTAAAACCGATGCCATCGTTACTCTTCATATCACTGTGTATCAAGCACTGAGGAAGATACAGAGCTGAAATTCAGATATAGTAATGGGCGTTTAGTTTCTGACACAAGCTATCAGCAGTCAATCAATCACAACAGACTGGGCCGTCTGACCAATCAGAGCAGAGCAGGCTCGTTGAAAGGAGGGGTTTAGAGAAACTGAATCTTAGAACGACTCTTTGAGAAATGAAGTGATGCTGCAATGATATTATGAGAAAATTAAAGTGTTTTTTGACCTGGGATGCATGTAGGCATTGTAGGAGACTCCAAAACAACACTAAAACAGCATAATAGCACTGACAACGAGTTCAGAAATCATAATTACGATGTGATTTTGGTCGGACTTGTGCAAATTATTTTGAATTTCTCTTTTTTTCACTTCCTAGTTAAAATAAAGCGATAAGATGCATCTAAAGTCATTTTATGTAACGCATATGTTTTATCATTGCAACAGAGAATGATGGGGAATCACATAATCCCAATGCATCATAAATCATCTAAATGAGAAAAATAACAAGCTTTATTGCTATTCTTGTCGATAGAGCTCAAAATGCATATAAACTAAATTGTATTATCAACGGTCTCAATTAAAACTTGATAAACTGCAAGTTGCTTTTGCTGTAGAGATTTTCTTGAAAAGGACTCAAAGAAAATCCCAGAGGTAATTATGCCTTTTGGTGTTCATGTGTGCTCATCTCATAAATATAATATATTGTAAAATAAAACATGAGTTCAAGGAAGCATAAAAGCCCACAGAAATTGGTTATAAACAATGGAAAGTGTTGTAATTTGACATGATCTGTTTGGATGATAAATCCGTGCAAAAGTAAACCTCTCAGTGTTTCTCTGCTTTGTTCCTCAGAGCGGATCTCACACTTCTTCTCGTTTGTCTTTTTCACACTTTTTCCATCACTCTTTGAGGTGTATTTCTGCTTTCTCTTTTTTCACTCAGTATATTTTCTGCTTTTTTACTCTGTGAGAGCGTCAGAGCTGTCAGCAATTACCAGAAAAGACAGTGTTGATGTTTGTAGAGGTGGAAAATGAAGAGAGTCAGAGATAGATTTGTGTCATCGGCTGAGAAGAGCAATCGCTGTTGCACGACAGGCTGAAGCAGAGGTCAGTCCTCAGGGCGGTGTGTGTGTGTGTGTGTGTGTGTTCGTCTTTAATTTGTGGAGCTGAACACCTGCAGTGTTTCCACTCCTGTCTCGACCCGACAAGATGATTCAACAGCCCACTTCAATCAGACCTGACGAGCCAACAGCAAGCCCTTCGGAATCGCTTCCTCCATTCCAAAACCACACTTCCCTTCTCGTTTCCTCTCGTTTCATCTCATTAGGGTTGTTTGCTAAGACAAGCGTCACTATTACTGTTGCTCATCGTTAGAGTACTAACACTAAGTAATAAACTTCAGTGTGCAACTCGTCCTGCAGCATTTGTGCTAAAACTATTTTATCTTCAGTAAGGATCTTCAGGGATCAGTAAGATTTTTGTTCTTTTTTAAAGCAAGAATGCATTAAATTGATCAAAAGTTACATTAAAAACATTCATAATGTTGATAATAATCAGAAATGTATCTTGAGCAGCAAATCATCATATTAGAATGATTTCTGAAGGATCATGTGACACTGAAGACTGGAGTAATGATGCTGAAATTTCAGCTTTGATCACTATATATTCACATAGAAGACAGTTATTTGAAATTGTAATAATATTTCACAATATTATTGTTTTCTGTTTTTACTTTGAAATGGCTAAAAAGGATGTTTTTTCAGAGGAAGCAGTACATTGATTAATGTACGAAGTAAAATTTTAAAAAATGAAATAACTTTTTTCTACAGTTTTTCACTAAATGATCATGAGAAAGAATATTTTAATATTTTCATTATGTTATATACACATTTTTTTTATTTTTTTATTATTATATTTATGCACCGTTATAACAATACTAAACTTTTTTTTTTTCTTCATTTATTTATTTTTTCCACATTATTCCAAGTTCCACAAGGGTGCCTTTTTGAATGATAATGTGAATTAATCTTTGAATCATAGAGAGTCATGAATCAGTTCATTGACATTGATTGATTTGGTATCATTTGAAGTGATTCACAGCAATGAACTTAGCAATGTATTTGTTACTGAAGTTAAATCAAAGACTTTATTAAAACATCTTCACAATGTTGCTTAATTTGTTGCAATGTTGCAACGCAGCCCTGAAGTATCAGCAGAGATCGAGTCAACTAGATCATCCATTGTGAAGGCATCATCGACACGACAGCCAGTAGCACAGTTCCTCAACAAACCGTCCATACCGGCGTGATGAATACGATCCTCAACTGGATGGAACTGAAATAAACACTTTGAATGTTGCGATCAGACTTATGATAGCAACCTGAATCGTAACAAAGCACTGTTCGCCAGAGGAGAACTGGCCCCCTGACTAAGCCTGGTTTCTCCCAAGGTTTTTTTCTCCATTTTAACACCTGTTTGCCACCTGTTTGCCACCTGATGTCACCTGTTGGAGTTTGGGTTCCTTGCCGCTGTCGCCTTTGGCTTGCTTAGTTGGGGACACTTGACATTTGACTTGACATTCGATATTCAACAGTATTCTTGACATTTAATCAACAGTGCTTCTGATCTGCCTGCATTGACACTATTCTTTAAGAGCTGCTGTGCAGCCAAAATTATGTACCAGTTATCAATGTAAAGCTGCTTTGACACAATCTGCATTGTCAAAAGCGTTATATAAATAAAGGTGAATTGACTTGACTTAATTTTATACACACTAAAAAATAATGTGTTGGCTCAACAAACAAAAAATTAACGCAATCAATTTTTTTGAGTGAATTTACATTCAACCAACAAGCTACATTGAGTTAGAGGAACTTAATGTGTAGCATAAACACAAATTTTGAAGTTGATTAAAAATGAAGTCGCTCAAATCAACAGCTATCATAACACATGCTAACATAAATGTATATTTAATAAACAAGTAAGATATTACTTGTCGCTGGCATCACAGTCATTGCTTATAGAGTCAATGTAGTGTTTACCTTCATGTTTCTACTCTTCAGCACAAAACGTCAACATTACAGAAACTCTTTTAAATGTCAAACATAACAGCATTAAACACTAACAGATCTTTCTTATCACTAAACATATAAAACAACACTTCATTTCAACATTTATTCTCCTTATCCAGTCCTATGCAAATCATGCTGGGAACTAGAAATCCACTGCCTAATTTCCGAAGTTATCAAGACTATTTCATTAAGTTACTACAACCTAATTTAAAAAAAGCCAATTAACACAGAAATTTGAGTTTAAATTACAAACGATATTAAGTTGATGTAATGATCAACATTATGATGTCAACAGAACTCAAGAAAATAATATTTGCAACTTAAAAGGTTTAGTTAAAACAATAAATTATATTTTTAACTTGCAACCATGCATTTATTTAAGTTGTGGTAACAGGTCCCCTGAATTACTTTTGTGTAAATCGCTGCAAATAAATGATGGTTTTTTGATGTATGACTCAGCCAAAATAGCCTAGAGACCTGCAGGTGGGCTGTTTTGTCTTAGACCAGTAATAACCACTCAAAACACTACATCTATCATCAAGGCGGTGAGTTTTGCACACACATAAACCACTCACATTCCCAGAAAGTGCAGTTTCTGATGTCCTCCTCAAGCTCCCACTCTAATGTTTTGGCCCTGTAAGAGGTTTAGACCACCTCTGCGACATGAATCATTATCTGTGAGTTGAAGTGTGCAGCCGTTTGTCACAAAACATCTCTAAAACACTTCTCAGCAGCGATGAAACATGGATCTATCTGCACAGGTCAACGTCCTTCAGATGCACGCGGTTCTCCTCGGCCGGTCACCGCAGCGGCACGTCTTATTAACACTCACAGACGCTGTTACTCTGAACGGCGGTGCACGAACCCCAGAGATGTTTGGACAGATTTGTGCATTAGTGCTCCTCCAGAACCAGAGCTTCTCTCTGGTGCTTTACCAAATGTAATGAGAGGAAAGATCAAACTGGTCTGGGATCAGCCGTCAAGGGCAACAGATGGCGGGTCTGCTGTGCGCCGTGTGCGCTGTCGCTATTCAGATCCCCTGCTAGGTGAAGAGTCTTGTCAGAGAACGATATAAAACCGCATGATAGAGACGCAAGACTTGGTCCTGCTATGGCGAGGTCGTTCCTGCTGCAAGCTTTTGTTGATGTTGGCTGGAGGTCACGCCACACTTGTGCGGATTTCTTTTTCCAGCATATTTTTTTAGCATGTTGTGCTTTGAAGTCATTAAGTGATCATATTTATGAGTGCAGTTGAATGCCACCACATTATTATTATTTATAATAATTAAAAAATATATATAATATTATTGTTTGAATATAAACTTATTTAAATTAATAGTATAATTTATATATTATAAATATTATAATTAATATGAAAAATAGTTATACAATTTTATTTAAAAATATATTTTTATGTTTTAGCATTTGTGTTATTTCAATTATTATTTATTTTATTTATGATTTAAAAGT
>RJVU01057277.1:2658375-2680297 GCA_003731715.1 Anabarilius grahami
TATATATATATATATATATACTTTTTTTCATTTTTGGGTGAACTATCCCTTTAAAAACAGGTATTTTTCAAGCTTCCAATAAATCAGCTGTTGATAACTGCCCTGTCATTCCTAAAGAGGAATCCATTATCTGGCAGTTTCACATGTCATTCTTGCAGCTGGGCAGGTGGTGACGAGCACACAGGGTGCTGTGGCGTCCGCGCCGGCTTTATAGCCGCAGTGGGAGTGAGACACCTGAGGCTCTCAGCCGGGGTCCTCCGACGCCTGTCCCATCTGCTCTCTGCTGCCTTTACCTGAGATTCTTGCCGGCTGGAAGCCACCCGTGGGAAATCATAAACACACACATATACACACGGGACCAAAGAGGTTTGATTACGCACCTGCTCCAGTAAACTGAGCACAGCTACGCTCTGATGGAGTCTATGGGCCGAAGAGTGACCGCTGCCAAACGATGTGATTCAGACGTTCACACTCGCTTGACACTCCACCACAGCTTCGATAATGAGAACTCATTTTAACCCGCATGGTGTCGATGTGACACTTTTGACTAACTGACACACCCTGAGCCTGCCAGATACAGAAATATCACAGACAGATATCTCATGCAAATAAAGCACCACGGTAATATCATGGTATTCTTTTAAGGAGCTTGGAGTAACATGTGAATATTGTGTTAATATGTAAATAGTATTTATGAATATGGTGATCATACCTTGACTAACTTGCTGCCATAATGCTTAGAGTGTTGCCAGGGTGTTGCTATGTGGTTGCTAATGTATTCAGGGTGTTTACTAGCAGTGTTGTTGTTGTTGTTGTTGTTAACTAAAAATAAAAAAAAATTAAAAACATTTTTTATAAGTGAAATAATGCTGGAATCAATGGAAGCTTGTTTCCGCCACAGAATAAAACAATTTAAAAGATAATTGTGACTTTTATTTCACAATTCTGACTTCTTTTCTCAGAATTGTGAGATATAAACTTGCAATTGTTAGTTATAATGTAAGAACTGTGAGATATAAACTCACAATTGCGAGAAATAAAGTTTATATCCGGCAATTCTGACTTTTTGTCTCGCAATTCTGAGTTTATATCCGGCAATTTTGAGTTTATATCTTGCAATTCAGACTTTTTTTCTTGCAAATGCGAGTTTATATCTTGCAATTGTGACTTTTTCTCGCAATTGCGAGTTTATATCCGGCAATTCTGACTTTTTTCTCGCAATTGCGAGTTTATATCCTGCAATTCAGATTTTTTTTTTCTCACAATTGCGGGTTAATATCCGGCAATTGCAAGTTTATATCTCGCAATTCTGACTTTTTTTCTTGCAAATGCGAGTTTATATCTTGCAATTGTGACTATTTTTCTCGCAATTGCGAGTTTATATCTTACAATTGTGACAATTTTTCTCGCAATTGCGAGTTTATATCCTGCAATTCAGATTTTTTTTTCTCACAATTGCGGGTTAATATCCGGCAATTGCGAGTTTATATCTTGCAATTCTGACTTTTTTCTAGCAATTTTGAGTTTATATCTTGCAATTCTGACTTTTTTTCTCGCAAGTACGAGTTTATATCTGGCAATTGCACATTTATGTCTCGCAATTCTTACTTTTTTTCTCGCAATTACGAGTTAATATCCGGCAATTGCCAGTTTATATCTTGTAATTCTGACTTTTTTTCTTGCAATTGCGAGTTTATATCCGGCAATTCTGACTTTTTTCTCGCAATTGCAAGTTTATATCCTGCAATTCACATTTTTTTTTCTCGCAATTGCGGGTTAATATCCGGCAATTGCGAGTTTATATCTTGCAATTCTGACTTTTTTCTAGCAATTTTGAGTTTATATCTTGCAATTCTGACTTTTTTTCTCGAAAGTACGAGTTTATATCTGGCAATTGCACATTTATGTCTCGCAATTCTTACTTTTTTTCTCGCAATTGTGAGTTAATATCCGGCAATTGTACATTTGTATCTCGCAATTCTGACTGTTTTTCTCACAATTGCAAGTTTATATCCAGCAATTGTGAGTTTATAGCTCACAATTCGTACTTTTTTTTTCTCAGAACTGCGTGATATAAACTCAAAATTGTGTGTTATAAAGTCAGAATTGCAAGATATAAACAAAATTGCGAGAAAAAAGTTTCAATTACCTTTTTTTTTTTCATTCAGTGGCGGAAACAAGCTTCCATGGGAATCCCTTTGTGAAAGTGTATTCTCTTGCTTTAGCAAGCATCACTAATAAGACAAAAATAAGTAATGTTTTGTTCTGTTTGATTAGCTGCGAGTGTTGCGTTGGTGAATATGACTGTATTGTGGGGGTCTAAACTTCCAGAAGCTGTCATAGGGTTGTGTTGATTTTCTTCAGGATGTGAGGAACTCTTCATTTGTATTCAGTGGTGCTCAGAGTGGGGCTTGTCTGTTCAAACTGCAGTAGGTACGGCAGGTTTTCTTCAGGTTTATGGAGTTCCTGTTGGAGTACTGTGGGTAAATCTGTTCATGCAGTTCAACTCAACACAACCCCAAACTTTTAATTAGAAAAACCTCTCCTTTATTGATTCTATTAGGGTTAGTGTTCATGTTGAGGCCTATTCGCAGCAGTGCATTCACACGCATAAATGAAATTCATCCGACAAAGTGAGGGATTTGTTTTGTCCTGTAGGTTAATAATATTTTTTATTAATCTGGCAAAAACAACTAGATGAATTGTAGCCTCAGTTTGCTGTTACAGGAGTGTCACCGGTGTGTCTTCTGCTGCTGTAGCTCATCTGCTTCAAGTGTTGTGCATTCAGAGATGCTCTTGCAGACCTCGGTTGTAACGAGTGCTTATTTGAGTTACTCTTGCCTTTCTATCAGCTCAAAACAGTTTGGCCATTCTCCTCTGAGCTCTGACCTCAACGAGGCATTTTCTCCCACAGATCTGCATGGAAGGCTGTTCTGTGTTAGTATGTGTTTCGCTGTATCTTGTTTCGTTAATTATGTGCCTGATATTAAATCCTGACCCCAAACTCCACCTCAACTAGTGTTTCTGTGGCGACAGCACTTTTAAATTACTAATTGCTGATTGGACACATCTCACTGACTCCTCAGATGTGTTATACACGCGCCTCTTGAGCCGCAAACTCTCCTGCTCGTAATTAGAGGGATGCCAGAGATGAAAGTGGATGAGAGGGGAGATTTTGATGTAGTCAGAAGTATTTGTGTGTCGCTATTGTTCATGGATGCTGGGGTGGGGAATGGAGTGGAACATGCTTTCAAGAGCACAGCTGTATTGTTATTGTGTGAAGTGAGCCGTAATCTTACCTTGACACACATCTCATGAATGAAGCGGATATATACGAGCAGCCTTGGCCATTTTACACAATCATTTTGATTAATTTCAGTTGTCACATAGCAAACAAAAGCACTCTTTATGAAATATGACATTTTCTGAGTTGTTTGGCCATGCAAAACGCACGTCCATGATGCTCTCAGGTTTATGATATTCTGGTCTCTATATATGGCTTGATGCATTAATTTTATCTAATATTTTTAGTATCTTCAGTAAGCTTTTTTTCTAAATAATGCAAACACCATAAATGATAGAACAGCAATATATATTAATATTAAACTCATTTTTTCAGTTATGGTTCTGGCCGTGTGGCTGCTGATGTCTTAAGTTTGATGTAAATTCTGCCGAAATAATTCTTTCACTGTCATCAAGTCAAAAGCTGGAAAAACGATTGTGAGAAAGAAAGACATTATTGAGACAAGGACACAGACAGACAGTAAATCTGATTAGTATTCCTCTGACATCAGGCAAGAGGTGTCTCACATTAGCATGAAGAGAAGGATGTCAAAATGACAAAGATGATCTGCTTCCCTCTGCCTGGATTCGCTGTAGTTTTAAAGGATGAGTGCTGCTCGTGTTTGGAGGTCAGGGTTTTAGAGTGCAGCAGGTATGATGGATTTTTGTTGGCCAAAAGCTAGAAACAAGTTAGCATTTTAACACTTCCTGTTCCATCATCTTGAAGTCAGTGGCTTCAAGACCATTTTCTGCAATAATCCAAAAGCCAAAGGAAGAATCCTATTGGGGTTTTGAGGGAACCAGGATGATGAAAAAATACAAAAATACATCATCACTGCAGCACTCTATTATCCTTAACTGAAACTAAAACCATAAAAAAAAAAAAAAACATTTTCATTATTTGAAATAAAATAATCATTAACTGAAATAAAATTAAAAATTATTATTTATTTTTTTAAGTTTGGTATATATATAAAAGGCCAATACAACATTTCTCATTTTAATTTGATAAAGTACTAAAATAACTAAAACTAAATAAACTAAAACTTAATATAATAAAAACTATATAGACAAAAAAAAACNACTAAGTGCACTTAAAAAAAAAAAAAACTAATAAAAATGACAAAAACACAACCAAGGTTCCTAAAATTTTACCTAAAATTAAAGTGAAAACAGAAAATATATATATAAAAAATATTTTTCAAATCTATTAAAAATAAACATTGCCATATAAAATAAATAGAGGAGAAGAGCATCATCTATTTAAATATGGACAACATTAGCATATTATAACAAAAGTAAACTTCACAGAAAATACCCCAATGCTATAATAGTAATTTTTTATTTTATTTTTTTGGACAACTTTATTTTACAGCTATATTAGTTTTGTCTTGAATTTTAAAATCACCTTTTATCATATTGTTAAATGTTGCCTAAATATCTTTTTCTTTTTTTTAACGTTTTCTCAAAGTTTGATAGTTAAGAAGTAGCCAAAACTCTGGAAAGTCAGAATCATCATTTATGGCCGACACATTGCGAGTGCCGTTCTGATGTGTTATTGTGTAACAAACCTGAGGGGGCGTTAGAGTTTCCTTCAAGTGGAGCGAGTCTCATTGGTCCAGAGATGTGCTTCAAGCCGTAGTTGCTTTGATTTGTATAGTTTGTTCAAGTATCTGAGGATGTTGATCAGAGTCTGTCTGAGAACAGTAACCAAATAAATCATATCTAGAACACATCAGTGTTTTCTGTTTGCCTCCTCTGTGCCTTTGTTCAATATACTGTTTGTATTTGGTGTAGATGCACATTCAGTAACATTTTATATAAAGACTGTGTATATCATTTTGTAAAGATATTATAATGCCGTATAATCAGTTTTGTTCTCGTAAATACCTGTAACCATATTTACGATGCAATACAATACGTACCTATTCATGGTTACATTTTTTACATGTAATGTATCAAAACTCAATAAATGCATTATGCATTATACCTTATGACCTTATGCAAGTATTGAAATATAACTGTGGTTACTGTTATTTATGGAAGCTTATTATGATTTATTATTATTATTAATAATAATAAAAAATACTATTATTTAAAGTTAAATAATAAAAAAATTATGCATTATATACAGACTTAATAAAAAGCCTAATTTTTAACGCTTGCATGTAAACCACAGATGTGTGAGGTTCACTTCATTTAGGACCTTATCATAGAACATAATTATTGTTGTTGTTTAGACGTGATGCACAAAGCCACATTATATTAGATTACATTAATACTGGAATTAATCCTTGCTTCAGAAATCAAATTATCCCACACAGAATTGCACATTTGCATGGCTGATATTGAATTTAGTGACATGCATTATTCAGGCCTTCTTATTTATTTCAGGTTAATTAAATTAAAAGTCTTGTTTCCCAGTTTGCCATCTGCTGTCGCTTCGAGCGTATGGATGACTTGTTATGATGTGTGTGTGTGTGTGTGTGTGTTTCCCATCTGAAGGGTCCTAATCTCAGTCTGTCATGAAGGTTAAAAATATGCCGCAGGGAAGCATCTTTTCTCTCTGTGGTTCTTATTGTCTTTGCTCCTTTCAGCATGTCAGATTGTCTCCCAAATATAATAGTTAATGACAATTACTGTAATTAGCTCTAATTTATAAAACATATAGTTCTGGTTGGATGAGTCATATTCAGAGCTGCCATAAAAGAGCTGATATAAACATGTGAATAGTTGAATGTCCATATATCTACAATATCACCAATAAAATGGTATTTATATAGTCCTCCAAGATACTTGAAAGAACACCATGTTCAAAAATAAGTAGTTTTATATATTAATGTCATTTTACAAATACAAAAAGCCGCATCATCATTTCAATCAGTTAGATGCCATTAACCCAAAATATGACCTTTTTCTTATTTTTTTTATTTTAATCAAATTCATTTAGTTAAATCTTATTTATTGTCTTTTATTATTTATTTAATTTTGAATTTTTTTTGCACTGCTTTTTGGGGCCATTTAGGCACCAGAATATCACTAGAAGGGAAACAGTACTAGTTGCACACTGTTCTTATGATAGTTACAGTAAAGTGAGTGAGTGAGTGAACGCTACTCAGTTATTCAGCGCATGTTTTCAGGTCTGAACTCCAAAGACTCACGTGGGACTCTCACTCAGACGCCCATTAGATCACATTTAATCAACTGTGTGAATTGAAAAGTGCTTTGACAAGCCCTTGAGTGTGTGTGTGTGTGTGTGTGTGTGTGTATGCCTGGTCGTCCTGTACCTTCCACAACACCCACTGTGGATTTGTTGAGCCTGGTGAACCGAGTTTGCCTGTTTGCCCTTTTTTGGATGCTGGGATAATTGCATTTTATTGACTGTATCCTTGAACAAGGACAGGACATATTTCAGTGAAGGTGTTTTTGGATGCCGTGTTGATGGACATGCGCACACAGACACACACACTCACCATTTATCAAGCTGGCAGACATTTACTCTCTGTGTGTTAGTAATTACATGGCCACTCCACAAACACACACACACACACACACACACACACACACACACATACACACATACACAGACTTTCTCTTTGAATATGACATTGGCTCTTATTTACCTTTGAAAGCCTTTGAAACAAACTCTACACACAGCGAACACAATGGCAGTGAATGTTTAGGGTGCGTAGAGAGGAGAGTCGTCTATTTATGCTAATTAACAGTCTTGTTGATCACAGGGTTTAAACTGCTCTGCTAGATTATAACTAGATTTTTACATTTTCTGAATACATTTTCGTGTTTGCCCATGAAAAACTCACAGCCACAATGCTATGGTGTTCTGAGTGGATTCTCGGATGTTGTGGATGATTTTAGAGTGTTCTTATGTGGTTTCTTACTGTCTCTCTGACATTTTGGTTTTTAGATAACCATTTTAGATAATGTGTTTTTTTTATTGTCCACCAGATGAAAATTGTGCCTGATCACTTAGTGAAGTAACAGCACACGTCTCCTCAAGTACAACACATTTCATGTTTGGAAGATGATTTATAATTTTCCCACACCTTTTGACTAATGGCTTTCCAGTTCCATTATTTGTGATTACAAGACAACGATTTTTAAAAATCATTTTTATTGCGAGTGCACTTTAAAAAAAAAGCCATTTCTAGCCCATTAAATGTTTTAGAGCATAATATATACTCAGACTATATACATTTCTGTGACTTTTATTATTTTGCATTACTATTATCCAGGCTTGGAAATCAATTTTAATATTCAATGATATTTCCATCTTTTCCATGGATTCATTATCTCTCTTTCTTTATCACAACAACAACATTTGCATTATTGTTTTTACACTCGAGAGATTACAACATGTGAACAACAAAATGAAAGCATGAAGCTGATCAGCGGAACAGATCTAATCAGATCTTGTTCATCTAATAGAATGCTGTGCGTTCTGTAAGCGTGTGTGTTTGTGTGTTCACAGGCTCCGCGGATGGGAACGCTCATGGGCGTCTACCTGCCCTGTCTGCAGAACATCCTGGGCGTGATTCTGTTTCTCAGGATGACCTGGATGGTGGGCATCGGCGGGGTCATTGAAGCCTTCATCATCGTCCTCATGTGCTGCTCCACGGTGAGTCACACACCATGCAATATGTGCTATTGCTAATTTGTTTATTTGTTCTTATTTTATTACTGACTGTTCGCTTGTCTTTAATAATAGTTGAAATGTATATTAGTTAGGCTAGTTGTTTTTGCTGTGGTAAGTTCCTTGAGTAAGTGTTCTTTAGGCTGCTGATTTTTATTCAGCTGCAACAAAATGTTTTGCAAAAAGAATATTTTTGATATCAAAGGTTGCTTTCACACTTGGTTTGATTGCCTGGTCTGAACCCGAGTTTGATTTCTCCCCTGCCCCCACTTGATTGTGTTCACTTTATAATATTTGGGTCCGAACTGCGGTAGGCTTGCATCATGAAAGCAGCAGTTATTTACCCCTGTTGCTTATGTAACCAGTCCTACTCAACCCGCTCCAAGTGGGACTCAAACAGTCATCTCTGGCATGGGAGGCAGGCGTGCTAACAAGGACGCTAAAGACTGCAGTTTCTAGTGCACCACTTGGGGGGTTTACACACATAGATCTTACTATCTTGCCTCCGTTACACTCACCCCCCTAAACCTTACTCCCATTCGGGTTACGACACCAAATTGAACCGGTCCTACTCTCCCAGCCCTGAGCGGGTTTTAAACCGGCGTCTCTGGCATGGGAGGCGGGCGTGCTAACAAGGACGCTAAAAAACGCAGCCTTTATTGCCAGTTGCTAGCATGCCTCTTGAGGCCAGGGGAGTGAGGTTTAGTTACACAGCTCTTACTGCCTTGCCTCCATTAAACTCACCCCCCTAAACCTCACTCCCATCCGGGTCACGGCACCAAATAAAACCAGTCCTACTCGACCCACTCTGAGCGGGATTTGAACCGGGGTTTCTGGCATGGGAGCCGGGCGTGCTAACAAGGGAGGCTAAAGACCATAGCCCATAGCCTTGATGCTAAAGACCATAGCCTATAGCCATAATGCTAAAGACCATAGCCTATAGCGTCAGTTGCTAGCCTCCGTTATACTTACCCCCCTAAACCTCACTCCCATCCAGGTCACCGCATCAAATATAACTGGTCCTTCTCGACCCGCTCTGAGCGGGATTTGAACCAGCATCTTCGACATGGGAGGCGGGCATGCTAATAAGAATGCTAAAGACCGCAGCCTCTAGCATCAGTCGATAGCGCCTCTTGAGGCCAGGGGAGTGAGGTTTACACACACAGCTCTTACTGCCTCCTTTACACTCACCCCCCTAAACCTCACTCCCATCCGGGTCACGGCACCAAATGCAACCGGTCCTACTCGACCCGCTCTGAGCGGGATTTGAACCAGCGTCTCTGGCATGGGAGGCGGGCGTTCTAACAAGGGATGCTAAAGACCTCAGCCTCTAGCGTCAGTCGGTAGCTTTCCTCCATTATACTCACCCCCTAAACCTCACTCCCATCCGGGTCACGGCACCAAATGCAACCGGTCCTACTCGACCCGCTCTGAGCGGGATTTGAACCGGCGTCTCCGGCATGGGAGGGGGGCGTGCTAACAAGGACACTAAAGACCTCAGTCTTGAAAGTCAGTCGCTAGCGCGCCACTTGAGGCCAGGGGAGTGAGGTTTACACATACAGCTTTTACTAGCTTTCCTCCGTTATACTCACCCCCCTAAACCTCGATCCCATCCGGGTCACGGCACCAAATATAACCAGTCCTACTCGACCCGCTATGAGCGGGATTTAAACCGCCGTCTTCGGCATGGGAGGTGGGCACACTAACAAGGATGCTAAAGACCGCAGCTTCTAGCGTCAGTCGCTAGCGCGCCACTTGAGTCCAGGGGAGTGAGGTTTACATGCACAGCTCCTACTAGATTGCCTCCGTTACACTTGGTAACAACGACGCAGGAGAAGGCGACTAAATGCAAAGCGTTGCTCACCTCACTTTCATATTTAGTTTTTTGAACCTTTGGTTTTGTTTTCAAAGCATCAGTACATAATGGCACTTAAATGACTCTATCTGCCGTGAATGTACTGCAAATGTTCCAAAGAACGAGGGAGAGTATTTCTGCTGAAGTCTAGGCCAGCAGAAATGAGATATAGATGCCTTGCAGTGCATCAGTCATGCTTTTCAGGAGAGTGAGTGAGAACAAGCACAAGCACACAGTTTATCAAATCATACGTCATCAATAGAGGTTCACTTCTGTGATTTAACACCATTGCATTCATATCAGCAGCAAACCGTACCGGAGTTCACATGAATCATACCCCAGACCACCCTTTTAACATGACTGTGCTACTGTTTGTGGAAAACAGCGTTTACATCATCCAGACGAACCGAACTCTGACGTCAGTAGAACCCGGGTGCGCACCAAAAGTACTAGTGGGAAAGCAAAGCGCTCTAAATGTTGGACTTCTTTTTTTAACTATTGGAATTGAAACTAGGAATCGATAAGGAGAATCATTGCTAAAATTCAAGCAATACCCATCCCTAAGTTATCATCCTGCCGCATACACACATCTGATGTTCATTTTCAATGATTCTGAATTTGCATGTCCCACATTTGCATGCCGTCACATTCTCACAGACTCACTGATTAACATGCATCTCTTTCATCCGTGTGCATGCCTTCGCCTGCACATATGTACATGTAACCAGGCATGCCATGCACTTCAGTGTGCATGCTCATTGGTATGTGATTTGTATGTTTGCGTGTGCAACCTAGATTCTCCAGCGCCTGTGGAAGTGCTATTTTTATCATGAGCTCAGGAGTCTCATTCTTTTCTAATTCTTCATCTCTCTTTCTCTCTCACACACATAGACATGCTCTGGTTGTGTTTGGAATTGCATACTACAACACGACTCTCGAAGTGTGAACGGCATTCAAATTGGCAATATATGCTCAGCTGTGACAGCAGATCACTTACTGTGCTCAATGACCTTAAAGGTTATTATTAAATCAGACTGAAGAGTTATGGACTTTTACATACTATCATATTAAAATAAAAAAATAGCATTTTTTTTTTTTCAGAAATGATAACTGGACACCATTTGCCGTATTAAACATGCAAGGTGGTGAGGTGTACTACTGATTTTTCTACATTTATGGTTGCATAATGCATCCTGTTGCACATGCTATTTTAAGAAAATGGTAAGCAGCACTTGTTTTCATCCCTATAAAGAAAGCAGCATCTACAGGTTTCGATCCATCAGGAAAACCTCTCCCGCCATTTGTAGAAAAGCTCTTCTGTCACTTTGAGTGTTGTAGTTTAATCCACCAAACAAAGATTTCAGCAACACGATGTTTCCATTTAAAAAGCATCCAGTTGCTTTCAGACTAAAACACTGAAGCTAAAAGCACCTCGCCTAGATGTCGTCCAGCAACAGGTGATTGCTACACAAAATAAAGCTGCTTTAGGTCAGCATGCGGTTCCATCTGAGTACACGCTGTGTCCATTGACATGAACAGTGTTTTCTGATTATGTCTAATAAGCTGACAGCAGTTGATGTAAACCGTCTTCATGATATTTGGGCTTATAGAATGTGCTCACTTGCAGAAATCTGTTTACGTTTGATGTCAAGAGTGGAGAAGAATATGATCATTTGTTGTTGAATTTTAGCATTTTGTTTTGCATAGAACAGCCTGTAGAATGTCATCCAGTAGTCATTTTTAGGCCCTCTTTCTTTTCTGGTGTCTCTCTAGTTGCTCTAGTGACGTTTTAAGCCTTGCTTTGAAGGATTTGGCAACCTCAAGTATGTTTGGATCACATGTTTGAAGGACACAGAATACAAAAGCGCAGACAAAACAATAATTTGATCAGATATTTTTAGGACTATTAAGAATTTTTTTGCATTGCATTTTTTCATGACAATTTAGCACATTTTCTCCCAGTTTTCATTGCATAATGCGTCCAGATGTTTTACTTTTGAGGTTTATTGTAATTCCCATTATTCTCAGGGCTCTCATTAGATTATCATAAAATGAAGTTTAAAAAAAAAAATAAGAATAAATGAAATGCTAGCATGATGCATACATACATTAAAACTTAAATAATATAATTAGTATTTAAAAAAAATTTATCACAAATTAAATAATGCAATTAATATTATTTTCACAATTTTCATACATTAGAGTAATTCAAATGTGAGGTGAAAAAGGGCTTAATTTTCATAAAAATGTCTGTTCAAAACATCTTAATGGTCTTATAATTGGGATTCATTTTTGTAATGCAAAACATAATTAACATAGTAGTTACTTTCTTTAATTAATATTTTGAATTAGCTTTTATTTCCAATAAGGAAATAGCTTTTTAATTTTTGTTTAATATTTAATCATTTTGTTTGTCATTTTTATTAGTTTTTATTTTTATTATTTCTAAATAGTTTTAATTTATTATTATTTCAGTTTTACTTTTATTTCAGTCAGTAATTTAATACTTAAACTTATTTCAGTTCAGAGTTTTTTAGTTTACATTTTTCATCTAATATTTTATATTAATTTTATTTTATATTTATTTCAATTAATAACACGTTTTTAATAGTTTTAGTTAACGATAATAACACTGTTTTTGATTTTACAGTGCATTGGGACACAAGTAAGTTTTTTACAGATTTAGTGAGATTCACCCTAATGTAATATTTGAACTTGCTGAAAGGCATTAAAGGCAACCGCCAGGTAAATTGACAGTAACATTAATTGAATGCATACATTAAAATCTAAGGTTTTCTTATTTAAAATCCAAGCACTTTATGTGAAAAGCCACGGCCATCAGAGACACTCAAAGATAATGAAGGCTTTACAGAATCCTTCAAAACGAGGTTAAAACGGCCTCTGAGAAACATTCTGAGGTGTGCATGAAAACATTACTAGAGTGTGTTTCCCTGTGAGACTGTGTGTGTCTTGATGAAGCTACAGATGACGTTTGCCTGTCCTCGACTGGTGCATCTTAATGACCTCCAGGAAACGGCTTTGAAAAATGTGCATGTATGATTTATCTGCCCGTCCACACCATCAGCAGGATCGCCAGCGGTCCAGGGTGGTGCGAGCGTCACCTCAACACATCATATTTAGAAGTAGCGAGACGCTATCGATGTCATCTGAAATTACCAGCTCATTGCCAGACGCCCATGGCTTGCTTTTCATCGCGTTCGGTCTCTCATGGCAACAGATGGAGAGGAGGAGAGAATGCTGATTCTTTCATACATCACAGAGATGGAGACGCTCGCCTCTTTAAGACAGACTGAAGACATCAGAAATGCAGTAATGAATCATTAAAGGACACAAACAACAGCATTGATCCTCTTTCAAATAGTCAGCAGGCACAGAAACATTGACGGACATGCAGTGCTTCGGTTATTTATGGCTTGAGAGTGACAGCCGGGAAAGATTCTGTTGAATAATCAGATTATTCATGGGAATATATTAATACATGAATATGAATTGTTGTCACTTGTGTGTGTGGTGTGTATTAGGCGATGTAGATGTAATCAAATTAACACTTTAAACCAGAATTGGCGTATATTATTCACAGAGAAGTCAATCCCAGAATGCATTGCTCAAGCTCCAAGATGGCAAAGCAAGAGAATTGTTGATTATAAATACACTCACAGTCATTATGAGCTTGTAAGATGCACTTTTTCCCCCTCCATTTACTAAGCTTCTTTTTCCTGAGCTTGGCTGTATTAAATTCAGTTTCTGTGTCATTTGATTATGTAAATTCATCCTCTCCAGGGAACCAAATATCGTCGGCACTCTGTTGCTGAGTAACACTGAGGAGACACATATCTTGAATTAAGATACTTACTGACATATAAATCATTTGAGCTCATGTGTGTACTAGTGTTCAAAAGTTTGGAGTCAGTAAGATATCTTTGTCTTTTGTGGAGGGAGGGTAAGAAATGAATACTTTTATTCAGCAAGAATGCATTAAATTAATCAAAAGTGACAATAAATATGTTTATAATGTTACAAAAGATTTATATTTCATATATAAATGCTGGGTTTTTTTAACCAATCAACATATTAGAATGATTTCTGGAGGATCATGTGACACTGAAGAAAATTCAGCTTTGATCACAGGAATGATTTACATATTAAAATATTAAAATATACAGTGGGTACGGAAAGTATTCAGACCCCCTTAAATTTTTCACTCCTTGTGATATTGCAGCCATTTGCTAAAATCAATTAAGTTCTTTTCTGTAGAAAGTCAACCATCACCAGTCGGGGCTTTATGGCAGAGTGGCCCGATGGAAGCCTCTCCTCAGTGCAAGACACATGAAAGCCCACATGGAGTTTGCTAAAAAACACCTGAAGGACTCCAAGATGGTGTCTTGTCCTTCATGTGTCTTGCACTGAGGAGAGGCTACCGTCGGGCCACTCCGCCATAAAGCCCCGACTGGTGATGGTTGACTTTCTACAAATTTCTCCCATCTCCCGACTGCATCTCTGGAGCTCAGTCACAGTGATCTTTGGGTTCTTCTTTACCTCTCTCACCAAGGCTCTTCTCCCCCGATAGCTCAGTTTGGCCGGACGGCCAGCTCTAGGAAGGGTTCTGGTCATCCCAAACGTCTTCCATTTAAGGATTATGGAGGCCACTGTGCTCTTAGGAACCTTAAGTGCAGCAGAAATTTTTTTGTAACCTTGGCCAGATCTGTGCCTTGCCACAATTCTGTCTCTGAGCTCTTCAGGCAGTTCCTTTGACCTCATGATTCTCATTTGCTCTGACATGCACTGTGAGCTGTAAGGTCTTATATAGACAGGTGTGTGGCTTTCCTAATCAAGTCCAATCAGTATAATCAAACACAGCTGGACTCAAATGAAGGTGTAGAACCATCTCAAGGTTGATCAGAAGAAATGGACAGCACCTGAGTTAAATATATGAGTGTCACAGCAAAGGGTCTGAATACTTAGGACCATGTGATATTTCAGTTTTTCTTTTTTAATAAATCTGCAAAAATGTCAACAATTCTGTGTTTTTCTGTCAATATGGGGTGCTGTGTGTACATTAATGAGGAAAAAAAATGAACTTAAATGATTTTAGCAAATGGCTGCAATATAACAAAGAGTGAAAAATTTAAGGGGGTCTGAATACTTTCCGTACCCACTGTATATAATTTCTATTTTAATATGAACATATTAAAATAGAAATACAATTACAATTTGATTTTAATTTATTTTTGTCCTAAATATTTAATTCCGACCTGATTTCATTCATTTTATTACATATTATTTATTTTGAAATGAAATGGGCCTCATTTATGAAACACAAGCACAACAAATTTCTGACTAAAATATAGATAGTTTGTAAAAAAATAAATAATAATTCTTATGTAAATTGTTGGATTTAACAGAATTTACATAGAATATGTTCTTCCAGGTCATAAGATATTTATTTCTATCAACAAAAAAAAAATAGTATAAAAAAATATGATTCTGTGTCACGAAGCCTGCAGTAAATGACAACTACGCAGTATTTATTCACTATTATTTCCTCTAAATCTTTGGGTTGGTTGTCATAGGATCTGTCTCAGTATTACTGGCTCACTCCGCTAAAGGCAGATGGTGTGATTGGCTGGGAAAACTGGTTCAAACAGCCGGTGCCCTGCATCGTCCAATCAGAGGCTGCAGCTAGCATGTGATTAGCATATGGAGTTCTGTGATGATGATATGAAGAGAATTGCCATTGGACGTGTGTTTGTGTGGGTGGAAATGGACCAGATCTCACATGAGTCTCAGTTAAGAAAAAACACTTAGTGTCAATTAGTGTCTTCTCAAGCCCGTCTGAGAGAGAAAACTGCTGATTATACACTGACTGAAGCCTAATGAACTGCATCTACAATCCACAAATGATTTGCTGTTTCATATCTCATGGAGTTCTCATTTATGTTTCATTCAGGTATCAACTTTGTCTAAAATTCATTTAAAGAAATACATAAATGAGAGCATTATTGGTTTGTGTGTGATTGTGTGTCTGACTGTCACCATCTCTAACAGTGACGTATATTCGCACATTTTCAATAAAACAATCAGCCACAAGACACCATGTGCATTATAGTGATTTTCAAATGGTTAGAAATTGAGTTTTCAGGCAAATAATGGTGAACACAAATAGCAGGTTCATCTGAAAATGATTATTCCAGCATGCAATAGAGGTTAAACCTGTCTCTCTATTGATTCAAACACTCTTTTGTTTCTGTCTGATTGTTTCTAAAGAAGCATCAGGGTCGTTCTGTTTTACTCTCGGTCTGACAGCATCAGCTCGTACCCTTTTCTTCCAAAATAGATGCATTTGCATTTTTGGAGACAGTTCAGTGCTGATTTAAAGACGTTTTACAATTGCAGCGCGGCGCTAAAAGGAGACGTCTCGTCCTTTAAGGAGACAGAAGAGGTTTCAAACGAGATCAGATTTATTCTGGTGCTCTCAGTTCTACTAAATTGCTTTAATCAAGGTGATCTGAAACAACTAGAGATCAATGCTGAACACCTCCTCCTTCTCACTGAAGCCTCCTGCTTTCTATCTATCCATCCATCTATCTGTCTGTCTATTGATCGTTGTATCTATCTATCTATCTATCTGTCGGTCTGTCTGTTGATCGTTCGTTCCATCCCTCCATCCATCGTTCTATCTATCTATCTATCTATCTATCTATCTATCTATCTATCGTTCTATCGTTCTATCTATCTATCTATCTATCTATCTATCTATCTATCTATCTATCTATCTATCGTTCTATCTATCTATCGTTCTATCTATCATTCTATCCATCCATCTATCTGTCTGTTTATTGATCGTTGTATCTATCTGTCTATCTATCTGTCAGTCTGTCTGTTGATCGTTCGTTCCATCCCTCCATCCATTGTTCTATCTATCTGTCTATCTATCTATCTATCGTTCTATCGTTCTATCTATCTATCGTTCTATCTATCTATCTATCGTTCTATCTATCATTCTATCCATCCATCTATCTGTCTGTTTATTGATCGTTGTATCTATCTATCTATCTATCTATCTATCTATCTATCTATCTATCTATCTGTCAGTCTGTCTGTTGATCGTTCGTTCCATCCCTCCATTCATCGTTCTATCTATCTATCCATCGTTCTATCTATCTATCTATCTATCTATCTATCTATCTATCGTTCTATCGTTCTATCGTTCTATCGTTCTATCTATCGTTCTATCTATCTATCGTTCTATCTATCGTTCTATCTATCATTCTATCCATCCATCTATCTCTGTTTATTGATCGTTGTATCTATCTATCTATCTATCTGTCAGTCTGTCTGTTGATCGTTCGTTCCATCCATCCATCCATCGTTCTATCTATCTATCTATCGTTCTATCTATCTATCGTTCTATCTATCTATCGTTCTATCTATCTATCGTTCTATCTATCATTCTATCCATCCATCTATCTCTGTTTATTGATCGTTGTATCTATCTATCTATCTATCTATCTATCTATCTGTCAGTCTGTCTGTTGATCGTTCGTTCAATCCATCCATCCATCGTTCTATCTATCTATCTATCTATTTATCTATCTATCTATCGTTCTATCCATCTATCTATCTGTCTATTGATCATTCTGTCTTTCTATCGTTATATCCATCTATCGTTCTATCGTTCATTCATTCTATCTATCATCCATCCTTCCATCGTTCTATCTATCTACCATCCATCCATCATCATCCATTCATCCATCTATCCATCTATCAGTCTATCAGTCTATCAGT
Source organism: Anabarilius grahami (assembly GCA_003731715.1). Classification (NCBI taxonomy): domain Eukaryota; kingdom Metazoa; phylum Chordata; class Actinopteri; order Cypriniformes; family Xenocyprididae; genus Anabarilius; species Anabarilius grahami. The sequence goes on from RJVU01057277.1 coordinate 2,675,970, forward strand.
CTATTATTCTATCATTCTATCATTCTATCCATCCATCGTTCTATTCATCTATCTGTCTGTCTATTGATTGTTCTGTCTATCGTTCTATCCATCTATCTATCGTTCTATCATTCTATCTATCCATCATCCATCCAGCCATCTATCCATCTATCTATCTATCATCCATGTATCGTCTGTCGTTCAATCTATCTATCATCTATCTATCTATCTATCTATCTATCTATCTATCTATCTATCATTCTATCATTCTATCTATCGTTCTATCTATCATTCTATCCATCCATCGTTCTATCCATCGTTCCATCCATCCATCCATCATATTGTCATATTCCATAATAATAACATACAGTTCAGAGATGCAGATTAACCATTCAGTGAAGGATTCATCAAACTGGTTTAAACTGTTTACTTCTGTGAGTCGTTTTGAATGATTCACTTAACAGAACCAAATCATAGGAATCAATTTCTCATGAATCAAAATGTTTGTTTGTTTTTACCATTGAGGGCAACTCTATAATCTCAATAACTCAATCTTTTCTTGTCATTGGTTACACAATCTCAAAATATAATAATAATTGAAAATAATCAGATCACACTGAATCATGACCAAATGTCACAAATCATGACTCATTGCATCATTTTGTAGAATCAGAATCATATCTTTGTTGGTAGTTTGGTGGTGTTGTTATACTGATGTAGCATCCTGGCATTATTATTCTTTTTAATGAGTTTTGAATGTGAATGTCAACTTATCAACTACACTTTTCTCTCCTTCTGTCTGTTTTATTCTAGACGATGCTCACAGCCATCTCCATGAGTGCCATCGCCACAAACGGCGTAGTGCCAGGTAAGCGAGCCCCTGCTAGAGCTTAACATGTGCATGTGGGTTGCCTTGGAAACAGGAAGCGGTCACCGTAGCAACAACAACTCTGAGCAATGACCAGACAGCAATATCCTCAAAGCTGTATTTATGTATTCATAATTCTGAGCGTGGCCTGTCCTAATGACCACCTCGATCTCATCTCCTGATTGGAGGAGTGCAGAGGTGAGGTGAAATTGCCAGGTTTGGTTTCCCGTCCATTGTTCATCAGCGATAGGCTGCTATTATCCCTATAGTGCTAAAAACCGCTCTATAAGCATGCTTAATATTTTCCAAGAAACAGGAAGTTGTAATTGTGGGTTGTATTGAGCCATTTTTCAGAGCTGTCAACACCAGAATGCTTTGTTAATATCCTATAATATCGTTTCCTAAGAGGGTTTTTTTGTTTGTGATCATGCATCTGTTTTTACCAGCTGGAGGCTCCTATTACATGATCTCTCGTTCTCTGGGCCCTGAGTTTGGAGGAGCTGTAGGCATCTGCTTTTACTTGGGCACCACCTATGCTGGAGCCATGTACATCCTGGGCTGCATCGAGATCCTGCTGGTGAGATGAACTATACCTGTGTGCTTTATGAGTCCATGTCTTAAAGGATTAGTTCACTTCAGAATTAAATTTGCTGATAATTTACTCACCCCCATGTCATCCAAGATGTTTATGTCTTTCTTTCTTCAGTCAAAAAGAAATGAAGGTTTTTGAGGAAAACATTCCAGGATTTTTCTCCATATAGTGGACTTCACTGGGGTTCAACGGGTTGAAGGTCCAAACGTTCAGATTCAGTGCAACTTCAAAGAGCTCTACACGATCCCAGACGAGGAATAAGAGTCTTATCTAGAGAAACCATCGGCCATTTTCTAAAAAAAAATACCTTTTTAACCACAAATGCTCGTCTTGCACTGCTCTGGAGTGCATCAAACATTACGTTATCACATTTGAAAGGTCACGCATGACGTAGGAGGAAGTACCGCGGTAGGGCGATAAACTCCATCTCATTTTCTCCTCTAACTTCAAAAAACCTGTTTACTGTTAAAGTCCATTGTATGGAGGAAAATCCCGGAATGTTTTCCTCAAAAACCTTAATTTCTTCTCGACTTTTTAACCACTGAAGAAAGAAAGACATAAACATCTTGGGTGACATGAGGGTGAGTAAATTATCAGGAAATTTTAATTCTGAAGAGAACTAATCCCTTTAAAGAGGACGTGCTGTTATGCCCTTTTACAAAGTCTTGTTTTTGGGCTCTACTAGAACATGTTTTCATGCTTAAATGTTCAAAAAAACACATTATTTTTCACATATTTGTCATTGTTGCTGCTCCTCTCTCCCAGTCTGTCAGTAACGCGCTGTTTAGTTCCTGTCTCTATAAAGCCCCTCCTTCTGAAAAGCATGGTGTGCTCTGATTGGTCGGCTGGAGCAGTGTGTTGTGATTGGTCAAGCACTTCAAGCGAGTTTGAGAAATGCCCCGGCCCTTACCGCCAGTTTCAACAGACTACTAACTAACTCAACCAGGCCCTGCCCCTTTATTTTGCATATGCTTTTGGGAAGGAATTATTTAAATGCGTTTCAGGGAGTTCAGAAACAGTGACACTGATATAGAGAATAACTCCCTCTGCAGGGACTTTGTGCTTTGCAGACCTTTTTCATGCTCAAACAGCAACATTACACACTAAAGAAAGTAAAAAATGCAAAAACAGCATTTAAAAGACATTTAGTGCCAGATTTACTAACAGCTTTAGCAAACGGAAACCCTCTTTTGGCGTTAAAAAACTACTGTCAGGATTTACTAAAGACACGCAGTGAAAAATTAGCACTGAAAAGGCATGGACTGAGTTGTTTTTGCGGTTGACCTTATTGCATATGCATTTGTAGGAGTTTCCCTTTCAGATGCAAAATTTATGGGAGGAGAATATTTAAATGAATCATGCAAGGTGATTTACTAAGGTTTGTGCTAGTCAATTTACTGGTGTTTGCGGCATTATTTAGCGCCCAAAAAAGCATGACGTTAATTTGCGCTGCTCTTGGTAGACTGCGTTAGTCATTATGGAAATGATCTGGCTGTATCCGTTTTCAGATCTTGCGCAGAACTTTCTACTCCCATCACGCTTTTTTGGAATTGTGCTCTCACGCTAATTAACCCTGTTTAGTAAATCTGGCCCTTAATATAAAGCATAAGTTGTATGGACTACTTTTTTGGTGCTTTTTGTCTTTTTGGGAGCTCGTCATCCACGATTCACTGTATTCTTTTGTGCAGCCTGGACATTCTGATAAACTACTCCTTTTGATCTCCATGAGAGAAAGAATGTCTTGGGTTAGGAAAGACAAATTTATCAGAAAAAAAATTATCATAAGTGACTTTTATTCTTTAAATCAACCAAAGAAATGCATGCAGAGGATTGTGGGATATCATTGGCAGTGAAAGACCCTTTCTGAAAATCAACCAGATGAAGACATCTTAATAGTCAGGATGTTTTGAGAACACACTCAAATCATACATGTCAAAGTTTATTTCATTTCTTGTTGTTCATCACTCTTTTGTTTTATCTCTCTATCTCTCATCCTTCTTTCCCTCCCTCCTCTTAGAGTGAGTAATTAAGTAATTATGCAGACTCTGCGTTTAATTGTGCCGCTGATGAGCGCTAGTGTGTCCTCCGAGCCTCGCTTGTCTCGTGTTTTAACACACGTGTTTTGGCTGCTCGTGTATTTTTTCGTATTACTCGTAGTGGGCTCGAGTCTATCTGACTTCTGGGTTAATTCCTTCTTCCAGAGGAACATAGGCTTAGCTCCCATTGTCCGTGGAAAATCTTCTCCATGCTTGAGATCCGCGGGTCCACGGCGTGCTGATTCGAGCGAGTGTTTTATCCAGCCTACGGTTCAGAAGGACACTAAGACATCAGTTTAAAGCAAGCTGAATAAAGCTGTATTGTGTAACCCGGCAGATGTTATTAAAATGAGCAGGTCACCATAGAGACTAGCTGATCAGATGTGTGTGTATGTGTGTGTGTTTCATCAATTCAGCAAAGCTTATTTGCAGTGCCGTCACTTCCTACATGCAGATAATGCAGTCTGTGAGGAGAATCCACCGAATCCTGAAGAGAAACAATCTCTGTTTACTAAAACAATTGTAATATGAATCACAGATAATTCTGAAACTTAAAAATTAAAGAATTCATATTATTTGTATTATTCATATACAATATATATATATATATGTTAGTGCTGTCAAATCAATTAATTGTGATTAATCGCATCGAACATAAAAGTCTGTTTACATAATATATATGTGTATATATATATTTGTGTTTATATATTAATATATATACACACAAGCACACACACATATAATATATGTATGCACACATATACAGATTTTGCAGCACTAATATATATACATATATATATATTAAGTAATATTAAGTAGTTATTGAGAATCTTATAAAAATCTGCCAAGATCA
>RJVU01057277.1:2696807-2725372 GCA_003731715.1 Anabarilius grahami
CCGGCACGGCCGTTCAGATGACATGGACTGAGGCCAAGTGTGATGGAGAGCAGGCCAAACCTATAGGAGCCACCACACCAGAGGCCATCAAAGACTTCTTCAACATGAAACCGTAAGTGCATTAAGGTTTAAATGAGGACTCGGTTTTGCATTGCACACTTTTACACTCTTTTTTCTTTCTTTGTCATGCCACAGAGAGTGGGAAAATCTGTGAGTATAGATACACCTCTGACTGCGATACATATATTAACACTCACTGATGTTGATGAATGTTTGTAAGCTTATCGTCAATTTTCCTGTTTTCAGAAACCAGTCCAACGTGAGGCGCATGCACACCGCACTCAGACTCAATGAAGTCATCATTAAGAAATCCCAGGAGGCCAAACTAGTCCTGCTCAACATGCCCGGACCACCAAAAAACAGAAGCGGTGACGAGAACTGTATCTTGATCAATGCTATGCTCATTTTTTGTGCTACATTGTCTCATTGTTTTCATCACTCCCCTTTAGCCTCCTTGCACATGACTCCCATGTCGGTGGACCCGGGTTCGAGTCCCGCTTAGAGAAGGCGGTTCAAACAGGAGGGGTTACGTTGGTGCCGTGACCCGGATGGGAGTGAGGTTTAGGGGGGTGAGTGTAACGGACATAGGCTGGTAAGAGCTGTGCATTTAAACCTCACTCCCCTGATCTCAAGAGGTGCTCTAGTAACTGACGCTAGAGACTGCGGTCTTTAGCCTTCTTGTTAGACGGGCCCAGGTTCGAGTCCCACTTAGAGTGGGCGGTTCAAACAGGAGGGGCTACATTGGTGCCGTAACCCGGGTTCGAGTCCCGCTTAGAGCGGGTGGTTCGAACAGGAGGGGCTACATTGGTGCCGTAACCCGGGTTCGAGTCCCGCTTAGAGCTGGTGGTTTGAACAGGAGGGGTTACATTGGTGCCGTGACCCAGATGGGAGTGAGGTTTAGGGGGGTAAGTGTAACGGACATAGGCCGGTAAGAGCTGTGCCCGTAAACCTCACTCCCCTGATCTCAAGAGGCCCTGTAGCGACTGATGCTAGAGACTGCGGTATTTAACCTCCTTGTTAGAGTGCCCGCCTCCTGTGCAGACGGGCCCGGATTCGAGTCCTGCTTAGAGGGGGCGGTTCAAACAGGAGGGGCTACATTGGTGCCGTAACCCGGGTTCGAGTCCCACTTAGAGCTGGTGGTTTGAACAGGAGGGGTTACATTGGTGCCGTGACCCAGATGGGTGTGAGGTTTAGGGGGGTGAGTTTAACAGATATAGGCTGGTAAGAGCTGTGCATCTAAACCTCACTCCCCTGATCTCAAGAGGCGCTCTAGCGACTGACGCTAGAGACTGCGGTCTTTAGCCTCCTTGTTAGATCGCCCGCCTCCTGTGCGGATGGGCCCAGGTTCGAGTCCCACTTAGAGTGGCCGGTTCAAACAGGAGGGGCTACATTGGTGCCGTAAGCCGGATTCGAGTCCCGCTTAGAGCTGGTGGTTTAAACAGGAGGGGTTACATTGGTGCCATGACCCGGATAGGATGTGGATTAGGGGGGTGAGTGTAACGGACGTAGGCCGGTAAGAGCTGTGCGTGTAAACCTCACTCCCCTGATCTCAAGAGGCCCTGTAGCGACTGATGCTAGAGACTGCGGTATTTAACCTCCTTGTTAGAGTGCCCGCCTCCTGTGCAGACGGGCCCGGATTCGAGTCCTGCTTAGAGGGGGCGGTTCAAACAGGAGGGGCTACATTGGTGCCGTAACCCGGGTTCGAGTCCCACTTAGAGCTGGTGGTTTGAACAGGAGGGGTTACATTGGTGCCATGACCCGGATGGGAGTGAGGTTTAGGGGGGTGAATGTAACGGATGTAGACCGATAAGAGCTGTGTGTGTAAACCTTAATCCCCTGATCTCACAAGGCGTTCTAGCGAATGGTGCTAGAGCCTGCAGTCTTTAGCCTCCTTGTTAGAGTGCCCGCCTCCCATGCAGACAGGCCCGAGTTCGAATCCCGCTTAGAGTGATCGGTTCAAATAGGAGGGCCTACATTGGTGCTGTGACACGGATTGAAGTCCCGCTTAGAGTGGGTGGTTCGAACAGGAGGGGTTACATTGGTGCCGTGCTCCAGATGCGAGTGAGGTTTAGGGGAGTGAGGTTTAGGGGAGTGAGGTTTAGGCGGGTGAGTTTAACACACATAGGCCAGTAAGAGCTGTGCGTGTAAACCTCACTCCCTTGATCTCAAGAGGCGCTCTAGCAACTGGTGCTGGAGACTGCAGTCTTTAGCCTCCTTGTTAGACCGCTGCCTCTCATGCGGACGGGCCCGGGGTTCGAGCCCCGCTTAGAGCGGGAACTGGAGCAGCTACACATATAATTTGCATACTGTACACCATATTTACATACTGCAGAAGTAGTGTCTGCATCTGTATGTATCTCTTACAGCTTCTCTCATTTCCTTGACTCTCCATCAATCAGACATGGAATTCATGGAGGTTTTAACCGAAGGTCTCAACCGGGTCCTCCTTGTGCGCGGTGGAGGTCGCGAAGTCATCACCATCTACTCTTAAGAAACTCGTCAACGTCACTCCATCCCATTTGCCCTCCTTCCCCAGTGTGACCCAAGCAATATCCCAGAATTTCCTTCAGTCAACCAGCTTAATTTGTTCTACTGGTCTGCCAAGCTCTCACCGGCCAAACATCGCTCTTCTTGGCGCTACTCTCGTTAACACTTTACTGTTCAATGAAGTGCACTGTTGATGTCAGTGGGTATTTGTTCAATGCCCCCTCTGCTGTAGCTTTCCTGCATCATCTGTCAGTCACTGCTCTCACCCAATCAGGAGAAGCGGGTGGATTGGGCTTAATTTGTTTTTATTTATTTGTTTTAAAGAAGAGTATGCAATGTCAGTGAAGAAGGATTCAACATTCATAACTACGCCAGAGATGCTGTGAAATATTTCTGCTCTGATAGCGAACGATCTCCTGATAACCTTGGGAAAAGATTTTTTAATGGTTTGAACTCAATCCTTTTGGTCTGCAGCGTCGTTAAATGTGAAAAGATTAATAATGCGTTTATTCAAGAAAAAAAAACTAATGTGAACTGTGAAATGTGAAGTTTAAAGTCAACATGAAATCAAACTTGGACATATTTACTTTTGTGAACGATTCATCGGTGCATGTTTTTTCTCAAAAGAAAAAAAAGACCTCTAAAAACCTCTAGCCCATTTTTTGGATATCTTCCCAAGTTTCGCTTATTACAGAAGTAAAATGGTTTGCGAATGGCATTTCATGTTGACTTTAAGCAGGTTCCTCTGCACAAAGACCTGTTGTTCTGTGTTTGTTTTGTCTCATCGACCTCCTCCATGTTTTTGGTCGTTCCTAGCTATCCCCCTGCCAAATACAGTCACAATATGTGCCAAAAACAAGGCTGGCAGGGTGTGTGACTTGCTGTTTGACAGCAAAGCAGCGAACAAGAGTCTATCAGTGTAACCGACACTGTAATTAGCAAAAGAATGAGCTAAAAAAAAAAGACAGACAAAGAAAAAATTACTCAGCCACTAGTAGTGTAAATAGTGTATAAGGCATTATTTAACATTGTTGTAGTATTTTTATTGTGAAATAACCGAAGATTTTGATGAAGAAATGCAGTTGTCTTAAGGCCAATTCACACTGTATTGACAGACCAGACTACAGCATGTTCAATCGGCGAAAACAAGCTCTGACAGACGGCAACAGACTTTGACAGGGATCCGACAAAACCAGACGAAGCGTCTGTCGGTGTCTATTGGTGCAGTGTGAATTGGCCTTTACAGGGTCAGGGTGTTTTGTGCGACTACAGGCTTCACTATGGCGGCTTGAAGTGTACTACGGTACCAAACCTCCCCTCCCCAACAAGCACTCAACCTGCACTGACAGCCACTGTGTAACAAATGATTTAATGAGTCTGTGGATTCATTAAATGAATGTGTGTGTGTGTGTGTGTGTGTGCATGCATGTGTGCGCGAATTACATCCTTGAGCAAATGAAAGTTGCCCATTTCTTTAGTTTTTTCCCATTTTGCTATAAAGAAAACCTCTATGTTTGTTGCATTTACAGACAAATCTGTATTAATTAGCTATATCATAGACAAAATCTATAATGAACTTGGTGGGGTACACCGGAAATGTCACAGAGCTATATATAGAGTATTATCGTATCTGATTGTATTGCCAAACTTTGATTTCACTCGTGCCATATGAATGAAAATGTGAAGTTGTCAATAGAAACAAATATTGATAACATTGGCACTTTCAACACTAATGCTGCATTCACTTTATTAGTTAATGATTAATTTCTTTAACAAATTATATTACATGAAGGATCCAACTTCATATAAAACATCCAAAATGGCAGTGGCTTCAAATGTTTGACATGTCATTTTGTGATACTGTGCTGTTGCGAGAAGTGAATTTATGTGATTTTGAAGAAGTAGATTGCTGTCATTATCAACAAAGCCACATATGGATCCATTTTGGCATTATGGGCTTTGCAATAGTAGCGAATCATTTCTGAGCCCATAAACAGCTCAGAATCGTTGTCGTTTGGCAATTACAGTAATTCTGACGCGACATGAACGCAGCATTAGATTGAGCTGTTATCACAGTAGTAAAAGCATGATGGTTCAAAAAACATCCATAAATCTGAACTCTATGCTGTGCGACTGTAATGTATTTGCCAAATCACAAAACAATGAGATGCAAAATTAATCAGAGATGATCCTCGGTCTTCATTTTGACCAGAGAAATGTAGAGTTTAGATCAGAAAGTGTATTTTTAAGAGCATAATATATGTGAAATTGGGAAATCATAAATTCATTGCATTATTTATTTTTGTAGAGATATAGGCTTTTATAGTCTTTTTTTACAGAAATACCAACAAATGTGTATANTTATATATATATATATACACACACACATATATAATTAAAAGAAAGTATATACAGTAGTTTACAAAGATATTACAGATTCTTTTATGTTTAAACATGGGAAAACCTCTCATAAGATATGAATGATGCTGCTAGTGTATGAATATATATGGATTGTTCGTGTACATAGAGCAAAAGAATAAATATTTAAAGGTATATTTACGAGGGGAGGGGTTGACGCCAAGTTTGCATACCAGTCCTGGCGTTTGCATCGAAAACGACTTCAGCCTTATATAATCAGCTTTATCATGTTTTGTTTCTTTTATATTTCCTCATTTCGTTGAACAGTGGTAATTTCAAGTGAAAACAACATTCACTGAATCTGAACAAAACGCAAAATGTGCATCGAAACGCCACGTTTTTAACGAAGTACTGCCTGCGTAGACTGAGCCTCTGATGACGTTTCGACAATTAGTTTAGATGTTTTTGACGAACACTTATGATATGCTTCGTTTTTCTCCTGTTTGCATGGTGTTTGTCGGAAAAATGTGTTTTAAATTCGTAATGTGAAAACTTCTGCGGAAGTCTGCGGTTTTCCCTCGGAATTGGGCTACTTTAACACTGTTGCTGCGGGTTGTTTTTCATGTCCGCGGGTTGAAGCGACCCCAAATAACGATATTTAGCCACTGGAATTCACGTTTTACCAGGGGAACCCACCAAAACGCGTATTTTACCACCCCGAAATGCAAGTGGGCTAGTTGTGGGCTAGTTTTGGGCTAGTTTTAAGTAGCAATTGGGTGTTTTTTTTGTGAAAACCTGGCAATCCACGACTCAGCAGTGACTGGAGTATATCCAGGCAATGTGTACACTTAAATTAGCGGGATACTTGCAAGTTGTTTTTGGCTTTGTATATAAAATCGCTCTTGAGACACTGTAGCTACAGGGTCGTCGTTCCCTGTTGTGTTTATTAGGACGCTTTTAGTACACACCGAAAAAAAATGGTCTACAAACTTTTTTGTTTTCAGCGGTAACGTGCAATATTTATTTTGACAGGAAATGGTATGTATGGCGTATTTTTAGTTGCTAGTTCGCTCATGAGTCTGCTTCTCGTAGAATAGTCATGAACCACGTAGTTCATCGGCGCGCTTCGTATGCTAGAGTGTGCGTCACATCTGTTCTATGGTGGCTGAGATAGAAATGCACTTTATACAAAGTTAACATTATTTACGTCCATGGTGACAGTGACGATTGAGTTGGCAGAATCATGAGCATGCCAGATCCATTTCAGCGCTGATGCCTCTAGTGGCGAGAGTGTGTATCGCAGATCGCTGCAGTAACATACTACCTGAACCTACTGATTTTATTATGCTGTAAAAATAATAAAAAAACATGTGTGTTTGCTGTTTATTTGGCATGAATTTCTAGCATTTCTTGTAATTTATTGAAAATTACAAAAAGAGTATACGTAGATGTAAAAAAAAAAGAAGATATATTTCTAATACGAATCACTGAGTTGATGTGGTGACATTTCCCTCCCGCTTTTCACCCCCTTCATCGTTCCACTGTTCCAAACCTACGAACACTGTATCGATGTGATCACCGTATAAATATTGATTAAAGACTATAAAGAAGCGCTTCCACTGCTGGGCTTGGCTCTATTCAAACTGACAGTGGACACACCACATTCACAGTGTATCTTTTTTCCTTTATTCAGCATCTCACGATGAATACCTGGCTTGTGTGTAGCAAAAATGAAATCAAGTGTTCTGTATTCCTTTGCCAAGGAATATCGAGGCGTTCGACACATCTCGGAAACAAAAAGGGCTCTGAATAACAGTCTGTGCTTGGTTCTGAAGTTTGACCCGCGCCACTGGATGCTCTCACCAAAAAAAAAAAAAAAGTGAATCTTGCTTCAATCCTTCACTCTTGAAAATAAAGTTTTTATTCATGGTTCTTTGCAGCATTTTAGGTTCAGCAAAGCTCTTGCTACATGAAAATGTTCATATCGTAGGTTCTTCAGATCATTGTTTTGGTTTCTGGGTTCTTTTTCTTAAAGGATTAGTTCAGTTCAGAATTCAAATTTCCTGATAATTTTACATGTCATCCAAGATGTTCATGTCTTTCTTTCTTTAGTCGAAAAGAAATGAAGGTTTTTTAAAGAAAACATTCCAGGATTTTTCTCCATATAGTGGACTTCACTGGGGTTCAACGGGTTGAAGGTCCAAATGTCAGTTTCAGTGCAGCTTCAAAGAGCTCTACATGATCCCAGACGAGGAATAAGAGTCTTATCTAGAGAAACCATCGGCCATTTTCTAAAAAAAATAAAAAATTATATACTTTTTAACCACAAATGCTCGTCTTGCACTGCTCTGTGAAGCGCCACGCATTACGTAATCACATTGGAAAGGTCACGTGTGACGTTGGCAGAAGTACCGATCCAGTGTCTACAAAGCGAACGTGCAAAGACCAAGTCAAACAGCCTTTACAAAAAAAAAGGTTAAACAACGAAGTTGGACGATTTTGAAGTTGGAGAAAATGAGATTTCCTTTCCAACGTGATTACGTAATGCATGGCGCATCCCAGAGCTAGTTCAAGATGAGCATTTGTGCTTAAAAAGTATCAAATTTATTTTGTTTTTTTTTGAAAACTGACGATGGTTTCTCTAGATTAGACTCTTATTCCTCGTCTGGGATCGTGTAGAGCTCTTTGAAGCTGCACTGAAACTGACATTTGGACCTTCAACCCGTTGAACCCCAGTGAAGTCCACTATATGGAGAAAAATCCTGGAATGTTTTCCTCAAAAACCTTCATTTCTTTTCGACTGAAGAAAGAAAGACATAAACATTTTGGATGACATTGGGGTGAGTAAATGATCAGGAAATTTGAATTCTGAAGTGAACTAATCCTTTAATGTACAACAAGATCTTAAAATGGCACCAGACTGTATAAAACCCTTGTGGTTCGTATCGAAACCTTTATTTTCAAGAGTTTAGTCCCATGACGTTTATCTCTGAGGTCACTTGAAGGCTAGTAATTGTTTTTCTTGACATTCCAGTAACTTTGGTGAAAACGGTACAGCTCTTCGTGCATGTGAGCTCTGATAGGGTCCAAATGTTGAAATCTGAATCAAATCCATCTGAACCAGTTGAAATAGAGCCAGGACCCGGGTCCGTTGTCCTGTTCAACGCATGCACATTATCCTGAACAAGCTGATATAAATATATATATATAAATATTTAAATGTTTTGTGATATACAGTATTATGTTTATTTCAGTTGTTTTGATTGTAAATGTGTTATTTTTACCAGATGTTTGGTGTTCTTGTTGTGCACAACGATTTCTTTGGATCCACTAGTATCTTAGTGTGAATGAATATTGATTGGTTAATGGGGTCTATTTTTACTATAGGTAGTTTAGCCAAGACGAAGACCATTTTGCTTTTACCACTGAGTCCATTTATTTAAAGAAGAACTGATTACCAAAGTTATTTATGTTAACCTGGATATGTGTTTAGTCTATTGCAAACTGTCATTCTGAATGAATTAAAAAGAAACTCGAGGGTTTGTTATGTTAAGCTGTAACATCATTATTTTTTTCAGTTTCTACTCATGCCTTAAATGCACAAATTGGCAGCTATATGTGAAATAATCTTCTAAAAGTGCAATGCTTATGGTTGATTTTTTTTTATTTCATCATTAATAGTATCTCAAGATATAGTCTAGTTCATACTCAAAATAATCTAAAATTTTGTCAGCCTAGCCAGATATAATTTGACTGCCTGAAAATGTATACACCAATTTTTTATAAAACAGTGACTCCCCTACTAATTTGATTGGACCATTATTTATGTATATTTATGGCTTGTTGCTTTATTACAGCATGGCTGCAAGTTAGATCCAAGACAACTAGAGAAATTAATAAACATAATCATGCTTTGTCTTGGCTTTGCTTCTCTGAACGGCTGATTGCAGAACATGCAAAAGTCATTGAGTCGCTCGCTATGGGCTGTTCAGTGCTTGAAACGGATTTTGCAAATGATATTGCAATTAATTCTAGAACAGAACATTAGTTTTACATGGAAAATGGCTGAATCCCTCAGGCTTGTTTTTGATTCATTTGAAATGAAAACATTTTGTATTTGAAAGGGAATGTAGTGGAGAAGAAATGATTTTCAGATCTTTCACAAGTAGATTTTTTTTTTCCGTCTGTTTCAGGGTTTTATGGTCATTTTGCCATGTAGTGTGTTCCTGTGTGTTTTTCAGTGGTGTGTGAGTGTGTGTGTGTGTACCGTGACGTACACACAGCAGATCTGGGACCACAGGCAAGGGTGGATGAGGGTCCTGTAAATATAGCAGAACTAGTTAGTGTTGAGGTGTTTATTTTTTGTGTCAGTGTAAGTTGAATATTTTAAAAAGATAAATAATGAGTATTCTCTATTGTGTTTCATGGTACATAAAGAAAATAATGTAGTTTTATCTTTCATTTCAAATGCTTTATCTCTATGGCTTCTGCAAAACTCCCATTCCATTTTATAGATTTGTCAGCACAAAATGCAATAAACGAATACCATTTTATTACTGATTATTTGATGGAGTCTTTATTTTGATTGGTGCATTAAAGGGATAGTTCACCCAAAAATGAAAATTCATCCTCAAGTTGTTCCATACCTGTATGAATTTCTTTCTTCTTCTGAACACAAAAGAAGATATTTTGAAGAATATGGTTAACCAAACAGTTGACGGTCCCCATTGACTTCCATAGTATTTATTTTTTTTTTCATGCTATGGAAGTCATTGAGGTCCATCAGCTGTTTGTTTACCAACATTCTTCAAAATATCTTGTTTTCAGTAGAAGAAAGTAATTCACACAGGTTTGGAACAACATGAGGGTGAGTAAATGACTCAATTTTGAAGGGTTAGTTCACCCAAAAATGAAAATAATGTAATTTATTACTCACCCTCATGTCGTTCCACACCCGTAAGACCTTCGTTCATCTTCGGAACACAAATTAAGATATTTTAGTTGAAATCCGATGGCTCCGTGAGGCCTGCATAGGGAGCAATGACATTTCCTCACTCAAGATCCATTAATGTACTAAAAACATATTTAAATCAGTTCATGTGAGTACAGTGGTTCAATATTAATATTTTAAAGCGACGAGAATATTTTTGGTGCGGCAAAAAACAAAACAACGACTTATTTAGTGATGGCCGATTTCAAAACACTGCTTCAGGAAGCTTCGGAGCATAATGAATCAGCGTGTCGAATCAGCTGTTCGGAGCACCAAAGTCACGTGATTTCAGCAGTTTGACACGCGATCCGAATCATGATTCGACACGCTGATTCATTATGCTCCGAAGCTTCCTGAAGCAGTGTTTTGAAATCGGCCATCACTAAATAAGTCGTTATTTTGTTTTATGGCGCACCAAAAATATTCTCGTCGCTTTATAATATTAATATTGAACCACTGTACTCACATGAACTGATTTAAATATGTTTTTAGTACATTAATGGATCTTGAGAGAGGAAATGTCATTGCTGGCTATGCAGGCCTCACGGAGCCATCGGATTTCTACTAAAATATCTTAATTTGTGTTCTGAAGATGAACGAAGGTCTTACGGGTGTGGAACGGCATGAGGGTAAGCAATAAATGACAGAATTTTCATTTTTGTGTGAACTAACCCTTTAAAGTCTGCATACATCATCGAGGCGGTCTCATTTAAGCAAAGGAACCATAATAAAATCAACTGTTATTCCTCGTGAGGTGTAAAATACTGTAATTTCTTTATTACTTTTCAATCTAACGGTTACTTTTCTTAACTGAGACCGCTTCGATGACGTTTGCAGCCTTCAAATGCGACCTCCGGAGGACGCAGCCTCGAAACGAGACGCAGCGATCATCATTTTGGGTGTCATTTATGTCACACACCTGATTAATATCATTAAGTCATTAGTTGAGACTTACAGATCTGAAGTGGGTCTGTGATTTAAAGACATTTTCCTAAGAGGGTTTTTCTGTGAAGCGCTGAAAATATCGAAACAAACTTCTAGATTGACCAGTCGACTTCATTATTGACTAGTCCGCCATCTTGAATCCAGTTCCCTCAAAGCGTTTGTGGTTGTATTTTGGAGCAGAGACGGTGAGTGTTGAGATCTTCCTCTGTGAACTAAATACTGTTTACATTTATGTAGATATTTTGGTAACACTTACAATACATTTGCTACTGTATTTATTAATCTTTCTTAATACAAATTCAGCTGTTTGATGTTTGTTCATGTTAGTTCACAGTGCATTAACTAATGTTAATTTCAACATTTACTAATACATTATTAAAATTAATTATTGCTTTAGCTGTGTTGTTCATGTTAACTAAAGTAGTTATCTAATAAAACCTTATTGTAAAGTGTTACCAATATATTCATATTCCAGTAATAGTGTTTTAAGTTAAGGTTGCCAACTTTTGCCAAAAAAGATGAATTTGGCATTTAATGTAAACCAGGCACAATAATTTATCCACACGATGCCAATCAATCACACAAACTGGGAAAATATGTCGCTCACTGTTGTTTAGGACAAAGTCAGTGTTCAAAATGTAATACTAGCTCACTTTTTAATGAAATCCTCAGATTATATTGCTTATATATTAAAACCTAAATGAAACCATGTGCATTATTCCACAACAAATGTTTTGCACATTGTATGATACATGATCCCATTATATGCGTGTTGTCCAGTTGTCAAATTGGATTTAAATTAACTCAGTTGTGTTGAAATAAATGGGCTTCGCAGTGATGCCATAGAAGAACCATTTCTAGTGAACAGTTCTTTATTAAAAATAAAAAAAATTATATAAACTGAAGAACCTTTTTCCAATATAAAGAACCATGTGTGGAATGGAAAGATTCCATGAATGTTAAATGTTATTCTTCATGGAACCACCGATACCAATAAATAACCTATTTAAGTGTAGGAGACACATGACAAATAAACAGTTCAGCAATCAATTTAAGATATCAAACATATCAGAGTCTGTGCCCATCACACACTACGCAATTTTCTATGAATTCTCCGACTCTGCCCAAAATGTACAGATGCTGATTTTCAGCAATTAAAGGGTTAGTTCACCCAAAAATGAAAATAATGTCATTTCTTACTCTCCCTCATGTCGTTCTACACCCGTAAGGCCTTCGTTCATCTTCGGAACACAAATTAAGATATTTTTGATGAAATCCGATGAGGCCTGCATAGACAGCAATGGTACTTCCTCTCTCAAGATCCATAAATGTACTAAAAACATATTTAAATCAGTTCATGTGAGTTCAGTGGTTCTACCTTGATATTATAAAGGGACGAGAATATTTTTTGTGTGCCAAAAAAACAAAATAACGACGTAACATCTTGTGATGGCCGATTTCATAACACTGCTTCTTTGAGCTTCTGAGCTTTTTTTTTTTATCAAATCAGTGGATCGGAGCGCCAAAGTCACATGATTTCAGCTGTTTGGTGGTTTGATACACGATCCGAATCACTGATTTGACTCAAAAGATTCATAGTGCTCTGAAGCAGTGTTTTGAAATCGGCCCATATAGATATTAAGTCGTTTTTGGGCACACAAAAAATACTCATCGCTTTATAATATTTAGGTAGAACCACTGTACTCACATGAACTGATTTAAATATTTTTAGTAATTTTATGGATCTTGAGAGAGGAAGTACCATTGCTGTCAATGCAGGCCTCGCTGAGCCATCGGATTTCAACAAAAATATCTTAATTTGTGTTCTGAAGATGAACGAAGGTCTTACGGGTGTGGAACGACATGAGAGTGAGTAATAAATGACATTATTTTCATTTTTGGGTGAACTAACCCTTTAACATTGATGCCCCCAGACTGCAAATTTGGGCAAAAATGATGTATTTCAGTCTTTTTAGTTAAGACACCATGAGAAGCTGTGAAACGAATTGGAGAGATCAGAATTTTTGTATCTAAAAATGAATTTATTAATTCAGAAGTTGGCTGGTATATACAATGCACAAATTCCATATAAAACAACAGAAATTTTTCCATATATTGATGCATTACACAATCATGCTCTGTAAAGGTTTCATTTATCACATTAGAGTAAAAAGAAAAAGAAAACCGTAAAACCAGAAAACTATGACTTCACACAACGCGTTTGTGTTATCACAAATGACACGGGAACAAAAAAAAATAATTTATGATGATTCAGAGCAACGCCGACTTCTCGATTCATGTCAAATTTATTCATTTCAGTAATGGCGGGAATAATGGGACATGGGTGGTGGATCCATGCTCTGGCCCATTCCCTGCGCTGAACGTGGCCCTTGACCCCCAGATCCCATATTCACCAAGTGATTAATGGGGCCGCTCTGGATGAGCGTATCCAAGGCTTTCTGCACACTGGGGTTGTCGAAGTTGATCCCAGTTCCGGCGGTAACAGCCGGCCTTGGAGGGCCTGCCGGCCCCGGCATACGAGCGCCAGGAGGCCTCATGGACGGCCGAGGGCTCATCATGCTCTGTGGCTGGACAGCAGCTATTTTGGGTATGCCAGCAGCATGAGAAGACTGGAGCCCGGTGGTCTGAGGGCCGAGGCTGGAGGTGTAACCCTGCGTTTGGGGTGCCGGAGCGGGGCTGGACACTGAAGATGTGCCGCTGCCGCTGTTGAAGATGCTGAGAATTTTAGCCTGGAGCTCTTGCTGTTGGCTGGTGGCGGTGGGGGCAGGGGTGGATGCAGCGGTCAGATGGGTGGAATGCAGGGACAGGCTGGAGTACGTGGGTTGAGCTGGCACAGATAGAGCCGGTGTCGTCTGAGAGGGCTCGTGGGTCGCAGGTGGAGGGTGTGATCCTTGAGAGACCAAAAACAGTGAAAGGTAAGACTTGATTGGTAACATGAAAAGGTGCATTCATGCCATGTCGTAATTACTGTATATGATTAAGGTGCATGACATCAAAGTACTGCGAGAGTGATTCGAAAGCATACAACATGGCGTGAACAGCATAATACAACATTGAGTTTAAAACTAATGGTTACCTGCATCCGTACTGCTTCTGACAAGACGATCACGTTTGTCTCTCAGATATTCAATTAGCCTGGCCAACTCATCTGGAGTCATAAACCTGAGAGACGCAAAGACAATCCATCATATTTAACACCAAAATATGAAGCAGCGTGACTGTTTTCAACATTGACAATAATCAGAAATGTTCCTTGAGCAGCAAATCAGCAAATTAGAATGATTTCTGAAGGATCATGTGACACTGAAGACTGGAGTAATGAGGCTAAAAATTCAGCTTTGATCACAGGAATAAATTACAGTTTAAAATATCTTAATGTAGAAAACAGTTATTTTAAATTGTAATATTTCGGTATATATTTACTATTCTTTTGATCCAATAAATGCAGCCTTGGTGAGCAGAAGAGACTTCTTTCAAAAACATTAAAAATATAAAAATTAGTTGACCTACCTGCCCTCCGACAGTAGTGTGATGGGGGTCAGGAGAGAGACGGGATGGCCCTCTCTGTCATGTTCTCGCATCAACACATCATCGGCCATCTTGGCCGCCTTCCTCGCAATCTCATCCCTTTCTTTAGTGCGGTGTTCAGCTTTAAAGGATTCAAAGTTGTGTGCCACCAGCACCATGGCATCCTGCATGGGCATGTTCCTGTGCTCTGCAACAAGAAAAAAGGAATACTGTGGTAAAACATTCATTGTAGCTTAAATGAATAGTAGTCAAAGTGTGGAGAGAAGTATGAACATCCACAATATTATATATTAAGAGTGAAGATATTGGCTCAAAAAAGGTTTAAGAATATACTGTGGTGTCACAGTGGATATTTTCAGCTTAACGCTGATATGCAAGTAAATCGGCATCAAGTATAAACATTTTGTGGAAGGATACATACCTTGCGGGGTTCCAAAGAGGATGTTGACCGTACAGGAACGATGTACTTGGTGCTGCTGGGTGATGATAATGGCAAAGGGTGTGCGAGCCCGACTTACATCCTCCAGAGCTTGGGTCAATGACACTTCAGTATTCAGGAAGATGAGATCCACCACCATACCCAGATCCCGAACCTTCCTGCCCACTGTCTCAGCATATTCCCTGCACGGAGCAGAAAATGTAACAGTGTCTCTAGGAAATAATTTCTTAAGATGCTTTAATCAGTCTAAGAACAGACTCACTTTTGCAGCTTGTTGACGACTATGACGGAACAATCCACTGGTCTCTCAGCATCATAGCGCCTCTGCAGCTCTTCATAATATTGACGGTAAAGTTCGTTCCTACGACGCTCTTCAGGACGCAGGCGCTCGTCTGTAAATTCAGAAATAAACGCTTAGCAAGCCTCATCATGGGAAAAGTTCTCATGCAATACAGACTTTGTTCCACCATGAACTAACCCAAATTATTTAGTGACTGTTAGAACATTAGCACTACCACAAATAAAACACTACTTAGGAGAAACTCAATAAAACCACCAAGAACGTTCCTGTACTGTCATATCACAAAAATAAAGAATATTTTATACATTTAGATATTAAAATATCTTAAAGATTTTTTCCACTGTGATATTTTCATAGTCACACTGTCAGTCTAAATCTGAAAATTTGTGTATCCAATTGGAATCTGATCTAAATTACTGACTGTCCAACACTGTATCACAACTGTTCGGATCCGATTTGTGTGTCCGTGCCGCTTTTTTGTTTTCCAAAATATCTGCATTGTTTTCTATGGCAATGACACAACCACACAAAATCCGATCAGAGCAGTCGGACTGAAACAGATTTCTAGAAATAAGATTTCAAACAACATATGAATGTGGCTCGAAACGGATTTGTAAAAATCCAATTTCACATGATTTTTTTGCCATTCACATTCGCAAAATATGATCGGATTCCAATCGGTTAAGCACAAAAATCGGATTTGGACTGCCAAACTGAACAAAGCTATAATGCATTTAACGCAAAAACTAAAAAAAAAAAGAGGTGACATGGTAGTATTTGTTGAACTGCCTTTCATTGACGTTTATTTAAATAGAAACATGTTGAATTTTCTTAAATTTAACAATGCAAAAAAAAAACCTTGATTTTCAAAATAGGATGAATTTTCTTCATGCAAAATATTAACTTTATCAAACCAACCCTCTGACTCTCTCCTGCCATTCCAGGGTTCTCTGTAGCGCTCTGGGTACGTCTCCTCTTTCTTCCGATAGTAGTCGTAATCTGCACGGTAATAACGATCATACCCTTCCTCTCTGTGGAAACACAGTAATATTGTTTAAACGATGTGATGTCACCTGAAAGCAAATTGATTAAAATGCAAAACTACAGAATAGATCAAATGCATTGTGTGTGCACCTGTAGGAGGGATCTTTCTCCCTGCTCTCTGACCCCCTATATCGGTCATCGGCTGGGGCTCTAGGTTCATGCTCACGAGGTGGACCGGGACGTGGTTCACGGCTATCCCCCCTCATCTCTCGACTGTCACGGTGGTCTCGAGAATCTCGCCCATGCACCGGGGACCGAGAACGTGGACGGGGCTCTCGACTGTCCCCGTAAGCGCTGGATGGCCTAAACAGACAAAATAGACTAAGTCAACACGTGCAAGCTTAAAAAAACGTTACCCCCAAAAAAGCTTTATTAGACAACTAATTTTACCATCAAATACTTAACTGTTATAAGATGTTAGTCAAATGGTAAAAACAAAACAATTTAAAAATAAATATAAAAAAAATAGAGAAACTGTAAAAATTTATTTCTACCAGAAAATCTCATTCATTTAAACGCTTTCAGAGTTGTTGTCGAAGGGCACAGAAATGAGAGGGTGGTGCCATTAATTAATCCTATTCATTTCGCTTTTGAAATGCTCTATTGCAAACTCTGAATATAGCCGTCTCCAAAAACGGATGTAATAGCAAACATGTCGAACATTATCTCTTTGAGGTTACCATTAGTATCCTTTAGTTCCGTTGAGTTTCCAAGTCAAATTTATTGTCAAATGAGCAGCAAGATTCACATGATGATAATGTTTTTTATTTTATTTTGTCAAAACAAAATCATTGTTTTGATTAAATTAAGCCTGAGAGCATGGGTTTTTAATTTAAAATTGCTTTAGGATAAACCAACGCAATGAACCGCATTCTGTTCCACGCCAGTGCAAGAACAATAAAGTTATTTTCTTTTAAAATTGAGGAGGTGATGATGAATGGACTGGAAAGACAAACACCAACCTCCAAATATAATAAAAAATATCCAACAACTGGAACTGCTTAAATTATTAATTTTAATTGTTTCCATCCCACCTGAACACATGAAATAATTAGGATTTTGAGAAGGTTTTAAGGAGGAATCAGCGATTCCCAGTTGACGATTTTGAAAACTGTGCATGGTAAGTGAACAGTAACACACCGTTTAGACAAAGACACACCAAGGGAAACGCACTCAAATTACCCTTTCAACTTTATTTCAGTTAATTCTGATACAACTAAAAGTGAGGAAAAGGGAAAGAAAAAAATAGAACAAACTAAAATCGAAGAGCCACGAGAAATATTGATTGAGCCGATTTCGCGCACCCGACAACGAGATTGGTGTACTCTAGCTTTCGATGAATTCCATTGTGGAGGGAAAAACGTTTACCAAAATTCTCGATAGATGTCGTCTTCATTAGCAAAAATCCCAACGATACTTTACCTGCGTGGAGGGCTTGACCTGGATTTATTCTGTCGTCTCTCCGCTGCCATATTTACATCTGAAAATAAACCAATCCAAACGTTCAACATGACAGAAGACGGAAATATTTCAGAGCCAAACGAGTTTTTTTTTTTCTTTCAGTAAGAGGATGAACATTTAACAGTCTGTTGCGTCTAAATTATAAGCATTTCCAAAGTTTCAATAGTAAATACTACAATGTGGGGAAAAAAGCTGTAAAGGATCGTTAACCTGTGCGTCATCATGTGTACGTCAGTATTTGAGATTCCCCAACACTTATTAAACACCTCTCGAATTAGACCTCCTACCACCAACAATAACTGGAACTTTGCACAAATAGTGTATAATAGAATAGAATAACCAATTCAAAACATGTTTTGAAATTATGATACTGTTGTATGATTTTAATCATACAGTCAAGAAGATTATAATTGCAGTCAAAAAGAACAAGACCAGTGAAATGGGAAAACATTGGGACTTTTTGAATTTGTTTGAAAAAGTCATTAAGTAATCTATTTGTGAAAAGTGCCAATTGGATTTATAGCTTATATTTATACCTTCACATGAACAAAAGCTCAGACACAAGATGCTGAGAGCAGAGAAGAAAAATGCAATTTACCTAAGGATCATCTTTGAAGTTAAAGTTTGGCTTTATTAGATTCACCACATTGCAGTTATTACAGTAAAATTAGATCATACAATTAGTTGGTCCTTAGTTTTATTTCACTAAAGTGTTAAAACTTTGATGTAAAAACTGCCCAAATCACTCCAGTGTTTAAATACTAAATCAGACCTTACCTAGTTTATAACCTCTATAAATTCGACCGTTATGTCCGGCTTTAGCAGCCTCGGCATCCTCCACTCGCTCAAACTGCACAAATCCGTACCCACGAAACAGGGACAAAGCTGAAAAAGGGAACAATCATTTCGTTTTACGCAAAAAAAGGCGTTTGTTGGTGGATTTTTGGCCTAAGCTTCCCTTGCTTTCTAAAAGCGCAGCTAAAGTCTTCAGACCAAAGTCTAAAGAAATGTTGATAAAACAAATTAAAACTGCAGCGAACACTATAAAATGCTATTTTTTCCGAAACGGCTAAATAAGTCGTTTAATTTATACGCTACTAACCCTGTATTTTCCCATATGGCCTGAACAGATCCTCCATGTCCTTCTTCGCCATGTGTGCCGTGGGCAAATTTCCAACAAAAATCCTTCGCTCCAGGTCACGAGGGTCATTGCTGTTGGTGGTGTACGAGGGTGGCGTACTACTCCGACTTCTTCTGTGCGACATGCCTCTACGAGCTTTAGGTTCAACGGCCCGTTTTCAAGGAACGCTTGCAGTTGATATTAGATACAAGACTATTTGATTAGCTATATTTCCCCCAAGGTCTTGAATTTGACGATGCATCGACATGTAAGAAAAGAGAGATTCCAAAGGTAAAATGTCTGGGCAAAGTAACAAAACACTGCAGAAGTCTTTGAAAGTCAACATGAAATTTAACAAAATTGATCAGATTTACTTTTATTAATACACATTCAGGTCTGAATGCATAATGATTCAACCAATCTACATTTTCTAAACTACATGTTGACTTTATAGACAAACTTGAGAACCTTCACAACAGGCAGAATTTCTAAGTACAGTTTAATTCACACGCAGTGTTTTGCCGACTGATCAAGTGACACAAAAATCACGGTTATTCACAAAATAAAACGTTGGAAAAAAAGGGTTGTTTTTGGCCTTGATTGCAGGAAGCTTAGGATTTTCCAGCTCACTTCACGTCCGTAGCATTTTCAGGCAAACACGCAGCTCAGATTGCGCTTTTTAAATGAAACATTTCTCAAGTATTTGATGAAAGATTGTGGGTGAAGACGAAAGGAAAACCTGTTGGATGAACCGACCACAAACGTGTTTCCACGGAAGACGCGATGGAAAATACGGGACCTCGTCGCTGAAGATAACAAATCTTGAATGACAGATTAGTTAAAGTTCATGGGGATAAACATAAAATGCTCCCCAAAAATTTCTTGCAGGTTGCTCAGTTTAAAAAATGGCTAATGTCGGGATCCACAACATAGAGGCGATGCTTGAAGAAAATGATGGGAAGGAATCGTCAAGCCGTTTCTTGGCCCACTCATTAATGTTTTCAACATTGCAGTTGGAAGTTAAGAGCTCACTGATGCTGTAGTCTTTGTGGTCCGCTTCAGCGTTCTCATCTGTGACATTTTGGTAAGTTGCAAAACATAATCATCATATGCTTTCCCAAAGCGACGCAACACCTTACCAGACAAATGTTGGTTCTTCCACCTTAAACGATTTTTTTTCCCAGATGACTCTACCTCAAGAATATCAAAGTCTGAAAAAGCCAACAATGGAGAGTGAAAAACTGTAATTGATTGATATATTATCAATCACAATGTACTGTACTTTTAAAGGTGCAATATGTAAGATTTATGTCCGCTAGAGGCCTATTCAAAACAAAGGCGTAGCTTGATGACGCCAAGTTTGAGCGTGGAATCTTGTGACATGTGGTCTTCACTTCACAGCCGATGCAAAAGAATCGGGATAGGACTCGGGAAGAAATCATGTTCATGGATGCGATTATTAACGTTACTGTAATATGAATTAGAGCAGGAGCGAGTGTTGTGGAGCTGAACGAGGAGCTGGAGTGATTGATCAACACACGCCTCACGAGCAGCGGGACTTTTATTATGACACAGTCGCCGACGCCGCTTCACAGCTCTGTTGATCATATTAGATATATTTGAGTGTTGAAAATATTATAACGTTACTCTGTGCGTTCGCTCGGCGGCTGCTGTGAGACACTGTTACACACTGCAGTGAGATAGATCGATTTTACAATATCATATTAAATGCTGGATGACTTGTGTTGATAAACGGCATGCAATTAATTTTAAAACGTACTGTATGATGGAGAAAATTCAGTATTACTGTTACTAAAAATAAAGCTGCATCTTATTGTTAGCTACTTGACAAAAGTGTTTTTCTCTGAGGCATGGTAAAGCATGGCACTCGCAAAAAAAATAATAAAGAAAATTCGATTTAAACAGTAAGACTAAACGTGTTGAGCTATATAACATTAGTTTTCTGTCTATACAAGTAACCAAACAGTTGTTCCCTTGTCTATTAAATCATGTAATATATTAAAGCGTCTTTGGTGTTTCCATGGTTTCTACAAAATAAAACCGGAAACCGAGGGTAACGCGGGTATGACGCAATTGACAGGCGACTCCTCGCACGTCCCGGAGCCTTGGTTAAAATTGCAATTTTCTCACGATTTACAAATAGTTGCAAACATTTGGGATATTCTAAGTATTCAAGTGAACAAAATATATAACACTGGCCTAGAGGTTTTTGAATATTTTACTGCAAAAATTTTACATATTGCACCTTTAAGCGTGAGATTGAGACAAAGTGTAACAGAATTATGACAGTTCTTATTGTTCATAAAAATAATGTGACACCAGGGTAAGTTCATTTGTTTGTTTTTTACTTTATTAAGGTCAATTGAATTAAAATTATCAAATAAGAATATTTAAATTCAATATTTTTAATGTTTGATTTCCACGTTTTGGTGAACAGACGTTCATAATACTCAAAACGGTAAAAAGGTACGCAAATAAAATAAAAAAATTACACATTATTATTCGAGATTGGCAATATTAAAACTTAAATATTACACCTTCAAGTACAGCCATAAACAAACTAATTCCTGCTATTTCACATTGTTCAAAGAGTCAAAACAAACTGCTAATTCTTGTAGTTCAGTATTTTAATACTGTTACACTGCCTATCAGCCTCCATTGTCACATTTTCAGGACTTTTTATTATTCAAAGGAAGAGCCAAAGAAAACGGGCAACAAGTGAACACGGACAGCGCGAGCCTCGCCGCGCCACAACAACCCTTCGGCCATTTTGTGACCGTGCAGTGACGTCAGTCGAAATCAAACCGCGTAAAAAAAAAAAATGCGCAAATGTTACTGCAAACGATAGAGACCGCGTGTTCCCGAGAAAAAAAGATGCATATTGTGCATATTCTGTCCACGTAAAAGCTGCAGGGAAAACCGCGCGCACTTCGGCTAGTGAGGGATTGGAACGGACGCCATGTTGCTCCATGAATCCGCACAGATGATGCTCCGCTGCTCTGAAATCCGATCGTTTTTTACTCGTCGCGTTCGAGTTGAACGATTAGAACATCGTGTTCTTAAAACCAAAACTCGTTTTAGGGCTTTTAACATTATAAAAAGTATAATTGATGCTTCGACTAATAGGTCAGCTAGCAAACTAGCTTACATTTTATAACAATGGATGCAGTTGGAGCTCCAGAATTTCACATTCCTGAGAAGATTTTTGTCGGATCAAATCCTTACCGTTACCATGTGAACTTGGAAAATATCCGGAGGTTTTCCTGCGGCGTCCTGTTTGTGCAAATAATTGCAATGAATGAATGTTGCGCTGCAAAACTGCCGCAACCTTGCGGTGATCCTGTGCGGAACTGCTTAGAGACGGTGTTGATGGCGCTGTTTTCAAAATAAAAGTCCCAGTTCCTTTGCGTGAACAATGATTGAGGTACAAATAATTATCTTTAAAAAAATAATAATAATAATAATTTTGGACAGACTTACAAATGCAACATTTAAAAGAAAACAAACAACATTAAAAAATTAAAATAAATCTCTTATTTATGAATTTATCATATATTTACACCCTCAAAATAAGAACAGCACAAAAATAATTATCTTAAAAAAAAAATTTAAAATATTTTTCCCCCGTTTGGACAGACTTACAAATGCAACATTTAAAAGAAAACAAACAACATAAAAAAAATAAAATAAATCTATTATTTATGAATTTATCATATATTTACACCCTCAAAATAAGAACAGCACAAAAATAATTATCTTTAAAAAAAAAGAAATTAAAAAAAAATCCCCCCGTTTGGACAGACTTACAAATGCAACATTTAAAAGAAAACAAACAAATAAAAACTACATGATATTTTCCATCCATTAGAAAATTAAAATAAATCTCTTATTTATGAATTTATCATATATTTACACCCTCAAACTAAGAACAGCACAAAAATAATTATCTTAAAAAAAAAATTTAAAAATATTTTTCCCCCGTTTGGACAGACTTACAAATGCAACATTTAAAAGAAAACAAACAAATAAAAACTACATGATATCTTCCATACATTAGAAAATTAAATAAATCTATTATTTATGATTTTATCATATATTTACACCCTCAAAATAAGAACAGCACAAAAACGCATTTGTATAAGCTATTCCAATACTGACCTAAATATGAATATGAAAACAGAAATGGCTTCTTTGTGTGTGTTTTAGTATACACCTTTATTTTGAAACAGTTGAAACGAACACCATCATGTGACTTCATCACGGGAAAGTTGAAGTCACATGAATTTTGGGTCTACTTAAACACTTTACTAGCCTTCTCACATTTTTGCTCCTACATCTGGAATGGTAAGACTAGTGAAATAATAACACTATGGATAATTTTAAGCTGTCATTTGCTAAATAACACGCGCCTCAGTTTTCTGCTTTGATTTCCACCGTCATATAGGATAACACTTAATTTCCTGGTTAGTTGCATGAAAGGTTAAACAGCTTTCCCTTTGGTTTTTGTGCTTCAGATTGTTGTAAGTGATAATGCTTCTTTTGTATTGGAAGGTGAAGTCAGTAAGTATTGCTGTGTTTCAGATGCACCTTGTGTTGGTGTGTTTGCTGCTGGGGGTGCTGGAGGTTTCTGGGGCTCCAGATGCAGATGAAATCAAATATCTGCCTGGACTTTCAAAACAGCCCAGCTTCAAGCATTATTCTGGATACTTCAGTGTGGCTGACAACAAGCACCTTCACTACTGGTCAGTAGGACTGGCTGACTTTCACTTTCATTTAAATGACCCCAAGAATTGTTTTTGAAATTCCCATATGTAATTATCCAGCATTATTAATGTGTTGTGTTCCACTTGATCAGGTTTGTTGAGTCTCAGAAAGATCCAGCCAATAGTCCGGTTGTTCTGTGGCTTAACGGAGGACCAGGATGCAGCTCCCTGGATGGTTTGCTCACAGAGCACGGACCTTTTCTGGTGATCTTCATTATATAACCATACTATTGACAAATGCTATATATATATATGTGTATATGTATGTATATATGTATACAGTATATGTATATGTATGTGTATATATATGTATATGTGTATATGTTTTTCCCTTCTCTGTTTTTTATTTTATTTTATTATTTTTTTTTTTTTACAGATCCAAGATGATGGTGCAACTCTAGAATATAATCCTTATTCTTGGAACAAGGTATGGATTCTATCTTTTTAGTTTAGTTTAGTTTAGTTTAGTTAAATATATCATCATTACCAAATGAGTAATTGCTGTCGTGTGAAATGAGGAAGTTGTAGGTCCAGTTTTCACCTTAAGCAGCATTTCCGGTAACTGGACTATGACACTTCCTTCATCCAGTCACATGATCTTACGCTCTTATATTCTTGGCTGTAGCAAACTGGCTTTACTGTACTAAGTAAGGGGTTTTCAAAAAAACTCTTTATTTAAAAATCACTGGACTACATGAAAAGAAACAAGACATTTCAGTGTTGTTGTTTCTTTTTATATAGTCCAGTGATTTTTAAATAATTGTATAACCTGGATGTTTTACAAAGTCATGAATCTACATATATAAATAAGGGATGTTTTTCCAGATTGCAAATGTCTTATACCTGGAGTCACCAGCAGGTGTCGGCTTCTCCTACTCTGATGACAAGAAGTACACAACCAATGACACAGAGGTATGATTCAAATCATCATACTGCCTTTTAGAGAAACAATAAATAATAATATTCATCCAAATGTGTAAGCATTTCTATTTCAAATATTGTGAAATATTTTTACATTTTAAAATAGCTGTTTTCTGTTTGAATATGTTTTAAATGTAATTTATTCAGCATCATTACTCCAGTCTTCAGTGACACATGATCCTTCAGAAATCATTCTAATATGATGATTTGCTGCTCAATAAACATTTCTGATTATTGAAAACAGTTTGTACAATTTTTGATTTAGGATTTTTTTTTTTAAATAGAAAGTTCAAAAGAACAGAATTGATCTAAAATAGAAATCTTTTGTAACATTATCACTACCGTTCAAAAGTTTGGGGTCAGTAAGTATTTATTTTTTATTTTTTGGTTTTATTCAGCAAGGATGCATTAAATTGATCCAATTGACAGTAAAAAAGACATTTATAATGTTACAAAAGATTCTATTTCAGATAAATGTTCTTCTTTTGAACTTTACATTTATCAAAGAATTCTAAAAAAAATTGTACACAACTGTTTTCAACATTGATAATAATCAGAAATGCTTCTTCAGCAGTAAATCATCATATTAGAATGATTTCTGAAGGATCATGTGACACTGAAGACTGGAGTAATGATGCTGAAAATTCAGCTTTGAATCACAGGAATTAATTAGTTTACAATATATTCAAATGGGAAACAGCTATTTTAAATTGTAGTAATATTTCACAATATTACTGTTTTTACTGTATTTTGGATCAAATAAATGCAGTTTTATTTTAAATATATTTGTGCTTGATCTACTTCCTTATAATGTTTTTAATAGGTAGATACCGGTAGATTATAAATTGCACAAATGCATGTATTGCACAGATAGGATTGCATTGCATAGTACTGATAGGATAGAAAACAAAATGGTAACCATATGCTCGCTGACTTTTCCAGGTGGCCATGAACAACTACTTGGCCCTGAAAACGTTTTTCAAGTTGTTTCCTGAGTTCAGCAAGAATGAGTTTTTCCTGACTGGAGAGAGTTATGGGGGCATTTACATTCCCACATTGGCTGAGATAGTCATGGAGGACAGCAGCATCAATTTAAAGGTAGGAGGAGCTTCCTTATAACCATACTGCCCATAAACAACAGAGACATTGAGTGTCTCGATCCGTGATGTGTGTGCGTTTGTGTCTTGTAGGGTATTGTTGTTGGAAATGGCTTGTCCAGCTATGAGCTAAATGACAATTCATTGGTGTATTTTGCATACTATCATGGGCTTCTTGGTACCAGGTACAGTGTTTTCTTGTCTAATATGACTCTTCATGTTGTTCTGTTGAACATGCACTGTAATGTTATATATTGTTTGCTATAAAGACATCAATATACTTTTGGGTACTTTTGCATGGGTAAACAGCACCCACATAAAGAAAATACAAAATTGGATTGTATTCATTTATGCATTATTTTATTTGTGTATTTTAATCTTTAGTATGTGTTATTTGTATGTTTGATTTATTTATGTGTTCTTGTATAGCTTGTGGAATGACCTGCAGACATTTTGCTGCAAAGATGGAGTGTGTGACTTCTACAATAACAAGGACGTGAACTGCTCCGTTTCTGTACGTTGAACTGTGCTATACGAATGGTTTGAGATGCATAAAGTGTCCTGTATTCTTTATTTACGACATCTTTTCTTATCCTTCCATCGCTCTTCAGCTCTATGCAGTTCAAAACATTGTCTACGCGTCAGGGCTCAACATCTATAACCTGTACGCTCCCTGTGCAGGAGGTGTCTCTCAGAGAGTAAGGTGAGCATGAACCAGTTACATGGAGTAACTTTCATATGATGTTCCTCTTAATGGTGTGTTTTTTTGATGTTAAAGTGTCATTTGTTCTGTGTTTTGAATCCAGCTTTGAAAATGGCCAATTTGTGATCCGAGACATGGGCCACCACTTCATCAACCATCAGTGGTCCAAAGCACAGAACAAGGTAAAGAAACCAATTTATGTGTTGCTGACAAACAAAAATCTTTCTTTAAGGGTCAAACTCAAAATGAAAACTGTTTGTTGATTACTTTAATATAAAATGTATGCTATTTTATTTTTATTTATGCATTATGTTTACTTATTTATTTTTACTAATACACCCACCTGCCATTTATTTATTTTTATGTATTCAAGTTTTATTTATTTATTTTTATTTATGCATTTTCTTTTGTGGAACATAACATCTTTAGCAGTTTTTGATGCTCAACTGAAGGTACTGAGGTCATACAATAACTTTTTTTAATTTTAATTATTCACTGAAAATATTCCCATTAGCTGTAATGATGTCAAACACAATTGGTTCTTGTGTGTCTCATAATCAAACGCAACACTCCAGTTTGAATATGTGAAAGTGTATTTGGGATTTACAGTAAGAACAGTTTACGGTTTTGTTACCAGAAAATGTTTTAGAATTTTTATCATATGTAAATGAAAAACATCTTTAATTTTTAATCTATTTTATTATTATTATTATTATTTTGTTTTGTATTTATGCAACTCTTGTGTATTTTGTAATTTAGCTCTTGCCATGAAAATAGCCGACATGGCATTCAAATCTCTACTACTACTACTGTAACAACACGAGGGTCAGTAAAAATGACACAATTTTCATTTTGGGGTAAACTGTCCTTTTTAAAGGATTAGTTCACTTCAATGGACTCCAAACGGTTGAAGGTCAAAATTACAGTTTCAGTGCAGCTTCAAAGGGCTTTAAACGATACCAGACGAGGAAATGATCACTTGGAAGCGATCATTTGTTTATATAAAGCATATGCATTTACATTTTTTTTCAAAAATGGCCAATCGTTTCTCTAGATAAGACCCTTATTCCTCGTCTGGTATCGTTTAAAGTCCTTTGAAGCTGCACTGAAACTGTCATTTTGACCTTCAACCGTTTGGAGGCCATTGAAGTCCACTATAAGGAGAATAATCCTGGAATGTTTTCCTCAAAAACCTTTATTTCTTTTTGACTGAAGAAAGAAAGACATGAACATCTTGAATGACATGGGGGGGGGAGTAAATTACCAGGAAAATTTTATTTGAAAGTGAACTAATCTTTTAAGTACTAGTAGGATGAAGAAACATCAGAGCTTGATCATGGTATTTTGAGGGTTAATCCACATTAATCTTGTTGAATCAGAAATTTCAAGGCGTGTTGAAATCTACGAGGCTCGATCCTCCGTGCACCAACTCTACCCCATCAACCCTGTACCTGAACAACCCTCTCGTGAAGTCTGCTCTCCACATCTCGCCCAATGCTTTGGACTGGGTCGTCTGCAGGTGCGTTAAATGGACTTTAATCCTGCAAAATGCAAATGAGTGTTGTGAGAGAGGACTTTAATTGAAATTGTCCTGTTTTTGTTGTTGTTGCTGCAGCGCTGAAGTCAATCTGAACTACAACCGCCTGTTCATGGACGTGAAGAAACAGTACTTGAAGCTTCTTGGAGCACTAGTGAGTGATGGGAATGTAAATGTTTATGAATCATATATTTCCATGTCTGTCTGTTGATTTCAATCACATCTTTTCAACAGAAATACCGTGTGCTGGTTTATAATGGAGACGTGGACATGGCCTGCAACTTCCTAGGAGACGAGTGGTTTGTGGAGTCTCTCCAGCAAGAGGTGTGTGTCCTGCTTACTTTTAGTTTTGGTCTGGTCTGGTCATTCAAATAATCATATTTTTTCAAATCTAAAAATCTGTTCACCCTGACTAGCAGAAATGGCATAAAGCCAGTCAATAAGATTGAAACTTGATATTTTTTGTGTATTATTATTATTATTATGCATTTAATTTATTTAAAAATATAATAAAACAAAGGTTTGCTATTATATGCTATTAATATATTTTTTATTTTATGATGTATTCAATTTAAATACAAATTTATTATGTAATGTTTTATTAATTCAGTATTTTTTATTTATGTATCCATTTATTTAAAAAAATAATACCTTTTTATATTCATAAAACATTTAATATTGCATAATTTATTTAATATTTTTTATTATTTACTCATTTTAATTATTGGAGAAAGCTTTTTTTTTTTGTCATCTTGTGCAATTTTTTATC
>RJVU01057277.1:2725385-2812777 GCA_003731715.1 Anabarilius grahami
AATTTTGTATCAGACATGTGGGTGTTTTTTTTTTTTGTTGCTTTTTTGTGTGTTTTGTTTGTTTCTGATACACCAAAAAACAATCTCTCTTTGTCTTCTCCAACAGGTCCAGGTGCAGCGCAGATCTTGGATTTATTTCAATGGTGAAACTCAGCAGGTGGGCGGCTTTGTCAAGGAATTCACCAACATTGCTTTCCTCACAGTGAAGGTAAGACTGCCATACAACCATTCACATGATACACAAATCTCTGTGATTTTGATGTACGAATGAAAAGCTGAAATTAATTGGAAATAAACGCCATACCTAGACAGCATCAGCATACTAGGATTTAGAATAGAGCCTGCATTCACTTCCATTGCAAACCAGTTTTACTTACTTATGTGCATGTGTGGATTTTGTGAATTGTTTTTTATTTTTTATAAAATGTATTTGTCCTCCACAGGGTTCGGGTCACATGGTTCCCACTGATAAACCTATAGCGGCCTTCACAATGTTCACTCGCTTCATCACCAATCAACCTTACTAGAATACACTCAGGGATTTACTCTTTAAATCTGAATTTGCACTGTCACAATGGTAAAATGTTTATGATATATTGACCACTGACTGTTTTCTGTTGTTCAGAACTGATGATTTTCTACTTTGTGTTTTATGTAGTTTAGTTGCCTGCCTTGTTTGATTTATGCTGACTGTACATAATGATATTTTGTTGTAGGTGTTTAAGGGATTCAGTTTGAAGCGATTAAGACGTCTATATGCCTCTTTATCTTTGATAAAGTGTGATTATGGTTGATTTAATAGGAAAAGATGCTGTGTTTACGAATTTAAATTCAATCCAATGATTATCTGCAGTGAGTGGATGTTCACTGTTTATTGCACAATTTTAGCTTATGTCTTCTCTATTAAACGTGAAACTGTAGCCTTTTTTAATCATTGCACGGATGATTTTTGTCATTTCAGATATTAATGCCTCACTTTTACCTTTTGTTAAGGTGTCATTGTCTTCATTTGATTATTTTAAAATTATTTATATGATCTGTGGTACCTTTTGTGCTCACAAGGGAATAATATTTGTGCCTTTTTATCTTCTTTCCCCCAGTTTTTTAATTAAAGATCAATTTTCTATGATTTTGTTTCTTTTTGTGATCTTTGTGGTGTATTAAACCAGTTTCATTTTAATAATGAACTTAAGGTTTGAGATCAAGAGATCAGTAACATATCGTGATTTTTAGAGTTTTTTTTTTTATAAAGAGGTACAGTGATTTCGCTCACAAATGAGGATGGCAAACAATCTCATATTAAACAGTCAATATAAGATAAAAAGTGTACAAAAAATCATAAAATTCAACCTAAAGTACAAATACATTTTGTTTCATCTAAGCACAGAGTATATCAGTTGTACATATGTTTTTGGGGATTAGACACTTATGCAAAACCATTAAAGTCAACATGAACCTGCATTTGCAACCCATTTTACTTCTGAAAGGTGGGGAAAAAAACTTGATTAAGTGGATGATATAAGTGGGCATTTCATATCAGAACAGAGTCAGAGCTGAATGTGAGTGTGCAGTGGATGGAAAACCCACCGGCACCCAGTTCATCCTCCAGAGCATCTCTACGTATCCCAACGGTAACCCTTATTTTTGTATACATATTCTTATTTGCTTGTATTGGTGTAATGTTTATGCAACAGCTATTTACACTAAGTGTAAAAAATGTAGATAGTATTTACACTGAGAGCAAATAGTGATGAGACTGTTTGTGCAAAGTGTAAACAGAAGTAATATGCTATTTGTGCTAAAGGTAAAATACCTAAGCAATGGTCAGCCTTTGCCAACAAGCTAGATTATCTGCACTCATAAATAAACACTGCAAATATCCATTATATTAGCATTAAATTATTGCATTAACTATTGAGAAGGTATTAGAAAGAAATCCGCTGAAAAAGGAAAGTCAGAATATAAATCCATTTTTTCTCTTGGGAGTAATGTACATTGACAAATTATGCACAATAACCCCAGGAATGTGCACTCAGAGTAAATAGGGTCAATTTTGAGTTCATGTTGACTAATGATATGAGGTCTGGAGGAGGTTAGGAAGGTTGGTTCTTTTCTTTTAAAACCTCCATTTATTGCTGCATATTTTAGTATCTGTGCATGAATGTGTACATGCGTTAAAGTTACAGCAGCTCTTCTCTCGTCTTAAACTGTGTTGTCTGTTGGAACCGACAGCTTCCTCTCAATTAGTTCTCGCAGACCTGTTGTGAAGTGTAGGTTTGCCCCGACAATGATGTAGCCCTGTCAAATCAAAGTTGGAAGATGCAGCTGAACATATAATATCATATAGTGTATAACATATAGTAACTTCAACTTAAAAGATTAGCCCAAGCTTTACTCACCCTCAAGACTTTCTTCTCTCTGATGAACACAATCGGAGAAATATTGAATATCCTGAATCAATCCAAGCTTTATAATGAAAGTGAGCGATACCAATGAGTATGAGCTGAAGAAAGTGCGATCATCCATCATAAACGTACTCCACAAGGCTCCGGGGGGTTAATAAAACCTTCTGAAGTGATGCTTTTGTGTAAAAAAAAAAAAAAAAATCCATATTCAACAAGTTATGAAGTAAAATATCTAGCTTCCGCCAGACCGCCTTTCGTATTCAACTTGCGAAGAAAGTGTAACACCTCTCGCAGTTCGAAATACTTACACTTCGTCCTATGCCTTCTGTATTCAAATTAAGAAAAAATGTAATTTGGATGCACTTTCTTCAGCTTCATACTCGTTGGTCCTGTTCCCTGCCATTATAACGCTTGGATGCATCAGGATATTTATTAATATAACTCCAATTGTGTTCATCAGAAAGAAGAAAGTCTTATACACCTAGGATGGCTTGAGGATGAGTGAACTAATCCTTTAAGATAATAAAAGTTAACTTACATTGTGATACTCCACCACCTCTTCAATGAAGTCTAACCCGTCCGGTAGAGGGATCTGCACACCTCGCTTAATGTAATCTTACATGAAAACACAGGATGAAGCATTTAGATTTTCAAATATTTTAAGCAAATATATCTTATCTAACATTTGGGATCAATAAGGTGGGTTTTTTTTTTTCAGCAAGAACATTGATCAAAAGTGACATTAAAGGCATTTATCACGTATAAAGACTTCTTTTTCAAATAAATGAAAAAAAAACGTATCACAGTTTCCTAAAAATATGAATCAGCATTGGTAAGAAATGTTTCTTGAGCAGCAAATCATCATGTTAGAATGATTTCTGAAGGATCATGTGACACTGAAGACTGGAGTAATGATGCTTTGATCACAGCAATAAATTAGAGTTTAAAATATATTGCAATATAAAACATTTATTTTAAATTGTAATAATATTTCACAATATTACTGTTTTTACTATGTTTTTGATCAAATAAATGCAGCCTTGGTGAGCAGAAGAGACTTCATTCAAAAACACTGAAACATCTTAAAGCCCCCAAACTTTTTGTAGACGTAAACAAAACAAACCTCAAATATATAATATATTGTTTCACTTACTGTTAATGAGAGGAACCACAGATATCTGCAGCATCGTCTTCAGGGGACCTTGCAGTGGAATAAGCTGAAGGAAAAATATTCATTACATTTAAAATCCGCTCTAGATTGGTTTTGCATCAGGTGTATTCAAAGTGAAATTGAAACATTTTAGGAAACTTACAGCTAAAGACTCCAGAGCAGACTGATTGGAGTATATTTTGAACCTGAAAACAGATTCTCGGTTCAAAATCAATGTTAAAAGTGAGTGCAATGTCAAATACAGTTAAATGTCTGAACATTATATTTACCTTCTCAGATCTAAATGGATGGTCAAGCGCTTGCCCTTCATTGACACTTTTGCGTTGAATTTACCTTCCTAAAACAAGATCAAATTTGGTGAATTTATTGCATCACTTCATCATAAAACTAATTATGGGATTGTGTATATTATAGTTCTCACCATGGTCATGCTGCTGAGCTGTACTGGTGGTTTTCCTGCCGGGAGAACCAACACTTTGACCATAGCGTTGACGGCCACGCTGGCACCAGAGGTCTTGATAGTGGAGCGAGGAGGAGCGGTGACCTCTATCTCCAGTGACAGAGGCTGATCCATTAGCGCCGGGTTCTGATAGGACAGAACCAACACAGAGAATAGGTGTTTGCCGGGGCGTTGCTATGTTGTTGCTATATATAAAGACATTCTAATTTTACTCACCAGCATCATGATTGTCCCTAAGTAGGTGGTCCTGAGAAGCATTTCTAAGTCCTTTGGCATCTGAAATGAGTTGAATAATAGTTGTTTTTGTCTTATTTTTGTATCATGCCTTTGAAACGAACTAGATGGCGTCTTACTCGTTCGTTTGCGATCTGCGTTTGGAACAGGCCACCTTTGAAATAAGAGAAGAGGCCACTGTCGAAGAAGTACTCGGAGAGAGAGAGATAGACCATACGATCATACTCTCTCACTACGGGATTCACAGCGTAGTTCACTAGGGTCTCGTTCTCATTCTTAAGGTCGTAAAACATGCCCTGTGCAGAAGAGAGGGAGAGAAATACATAAATACAAAATAAAACCTACTCATTTGAACCATGTTATGTACTGAAGCTTGTTTCAAAGGTAATTACGACTTTTTATTTCCAAATTCTGACTTTATTTCTCAGAATTGCGAGATTTAATCTTGAGTAATAAAGTAAGAATTCAGACTTTTTTTCTCACAATTGCAAGTTTTTATAACGCAGAATTGCATATATCGCATTACGTCTTATAAAGTCAGAATTGTGAGATATCAACTCAAAACCTCAGTGGTTTTTCTCTCACAATAGCACATTATAACATGCAATTGCAAGTTTATCTCACATTTCTGACTTTATAACTTGCAATTCTGACTTTCTATCACACAATTTTGACTATATCTCGCAATGTTGCTTTTATATCTCGCAATTCTGACTTTATAAGACATAATTGTGAGTTTATATCTCGCAATTGCAAGAAAAAAAGTCAGAATTGTGAGATGAAAAGTCGCAATTTTATTTTTTATTTCATGGAGGAAACAAGCTTCTATAGTTATGTTATGTTATATGTGATGTATTTTGGCCAAAATATATGTAGAATTTATACTACGGCTTGAGAAAATATAAATAAAATCTTTCAAATGTAACAATGTAGTTCAAATGTAACCTTTAAATTCCAAAATATATTAGAAAATGTACATCAAGGGGCAAGAAAATACATTTTCAGTCTTAAAATAAATTTTTGGGTAGATGCAAAATAATTTTATTATTAAATATTAAAGTATAGTATTAAATAAATATATATTGACTTTGGCAATATGTATTTAAAAAATAAGGAAATATAAATAATAAAGTAAATTTGTCAGAAATTAATTTTAACATCTATATTATCAATATATTTTTGGCCATTTTTGCATATTTTAAAATATATCCTCCAGATATCGTTCTACTATGCTGATTTACTCAAAAAATATTTCTTATTATCATTATCAATGTTAAAAACAGTTGCGCTGCTTCATATGTTTGTGAAAACCTTTTATTTTTTACTTTTTACTATTTGATGAATGTGATTAATGCGTCTTAGCTGGCCCCAAACTTTTGAACAGTATATAGTGCACTTAATGCATCACTGCAGAGCCAATGGGTGGAGCTTGACATTCAGCTCCTCCTCCTTTCTGAATGTAATGGTTATCCATTACATCCAGAGTGGGGGAGCTGGATGTCATTTGGCTCTGCAGTGAGCACCACTTACATCTGTCACTCACCCTAAAATCCATATCAAGGCTTGTTTCTGTCACCACAGGGTCACTCAGCAGTGAGTAATCGATGCCCACGTAACTGTCCACCTCCGTACGCACTGAAAAACACATTCAGGTAAACACACGTGTCTGCCAGATCAATATATCACAACAGTTTTATGACGTTCTCTAACCTGGGATTGTTTCCAGCAGCTGGTTAACCAAAACTAGTGCAGCATGATTCAAGGCAGGGCAAATCTGACAGAGACATATATGCAAAAGATTCCATTAAAATGTGTTCAAATTAATTCTAAAGTGATTAAAGTTAAAATACATTGAGCAATGATATTCAAACATCATGACATGCATCTGCTAATCCTGACTGGAAAAAGTAAACAAACCTGTTGATTTAAGAGAAAGCGCATTCCTGTAGTCAGGAACGTTCCGATAAAGTCATAAACCCTCCTGTGAGAATATTTTGAGGCACATAAGAACATGCAAACAATGTATTTAATTCTCAAAAAAAGTTAATCAAATCATGTGTCAATTGCAATAAACGTGCTCAAAGTTCAATATAGTCAAGTACCTAAGGGTCCCGCCAAACTTGGCCCTCATCTTGGCAATGGACGCATCACAGGTGATGTTGGAGATCTTGAGACGACCCGCCTTGTCTTTGCTGAGATGGAGGACTGTGAAGATGTTGACACCTTCAGCTGAGGCGTTGATGGCTCCCTCATCATAACTAATGGAGAGAAAGGGGGAGACCTCATCTTGTTGTTGTGAGAGACCTATATAGTAAAAGTTTTAAACTACATCTTGTAACAGCTCTACAGACCATATCTGACCATATATGATATGCAGTTCTCACTGTTAGTTTTTCACATGACTGTTTAAAACTTGCGGTTGCTAAGATTTTTTTAATGTTTTTGAAAAAAAAAGTGTCTTCTGCTCACCAAGGCTGCATTTATTTGATCAAAAATACAGTAAAAACAGTAATATTGTGAAATATTATTATACATTATTATAATAACCGTTCTCTATTGCAATATGTTTTAAAATGTAATTTATTCCTGTGATCAAAGCTTTTCAGCATCATTACTCCAGTCACCAGTCACATGATCCTTCAGAAATCATTCTAATATGCTGATTTGATGTTCAATAAACATTTCTGATTATTATCAATGTTGAAAACCGCTTCATATTTTTGTATAACCCATGATAAATTTCTTTCAGGATTCTTTGATGAAGAAAGTTCAAAAGAACAGCATTTACTTGAACACATTATAAATGTCTTTATTTTCAATTTTTTAATCAATTTAATGCATCCTTGATTAATAAAAGTCCTTTACCAAAAATAATGTATACTTCAAGTTAATTTTATTAAGTATACTTAAGTAAAGCTCAAGTATATTTTTAAGCATACTTAATGTAGTAAGTATACTAATATCAAAGTACTAATATACTTGTAAATGTACTATTTCAATACTACTTGGGACTAAATTGGCCCACTTTTTAGTGTATACTTTAAATGTAACAGCAGTAAACATTGAGTACACAACTAGTTTATGACTATGTTTTTTGTTTGTACTGCAACTATTCTACAAGTGAACTTATAGGTATACTACTGATAGTTTACTAGTTAAATACTTGTAGCACATTTTTTAGTTTGAAGTATACTCTTAGATTACTACTACTTTAGTAGTTTTATACTGCAAGTATACTTGTGAGTTTTCTTTCAGTGAACTTAACATCATACTTATAGTTTTCTATTTATTTTGCACTTTAAGTATACTAATATGCTCCTATTCAGGTATTAATTTTTATACTTGAAATATACCTTTAACTCTACTTTAAGTAGATTTGAAGTAAATTCTACACAAGAATTCAAATACTCAAAATTAGGAACATATCTGTTTTGTTTATAAATAAGTATTTTCAAACAAGTTTATAAGACATTATGTAAAGGCAACTCAATTTAAAAGAGCAAACAAGCCAATTATACTTAGAATATGTAATTATACTTTTAAGTAGGCCTATATCTTGATCAAAAGATTGAGTATAGACTTAGACTTTTCTGTGAGTATAAGTCAAGTATACTTACGAGTAATTTTAAATGTGTTTCTGAGAAGTACATAAAAAGTAGACAAATTATACTTTCTTAGTTTAAATGAAGTATACTAATATAGCACACTTGAATAAATTCTATTTTGTAAGGGGTATTGTTGCCTGTAACCTCTAGTCTTCTGCCACAGATGCATGTCAGACTCACAAGAGCCAGTAAAGGATGCGTCTCTGGAAGTTCAGGGTGATGGAGGAGTTCTGCACCTCGAACAGCAGCCCCACATCAGGCTGGAAGCGCAGGTCAGACGTCAGGTTCAGCTCCGTGATCTTCACACTAAAGAGACATGAGATTAGAATTAGAGCCCACTGTATGGAATCACTCACAGGTTTGATCGTTCCTCTTTCTAATCTGTAAACCTTCAAACTTCAAAACATTTTTCAATATTCAAAATAGTCAACATTCAGAGTTTCTTGGGAATCTTGACAAACTTTATAGTTACAAACCGGAAATTTATTTGAATTCAAATGGTTTTAAGGCCCACTGAAGAGTGTTGGAACGCGCAGCATTATTCAATGTGTTGACGTAATTAACTGAAACAGGAAGACAGGGCGATATATCGAACAGCCCGCCCCTTTTTTGAAACAGCCAATAGCGTTTTGTTTATGTTACAGAGCCGTTAGACTCTGTAAAACCTCAGTTTCCTTCTTATCTCTAACCGTTTCTCCTCATAATGTCCTTTATATCGTTTATATACAGCATTCTGTGCAGAATTCAAATGGGTCCGATACCTTTTGTGGTTCATATGATCCGCTCTGTGTTCTCGTGTCTCTGAACCGGAGCAGACTGTGCTCGCGTTGCGGCGGTTCATGTGATGTCATGAAAATCTGTGATCCATTTTAGCGGAAGTGAGAGACTAAGTTTTGAATGCTTATATCTCCTAAATGTGAAATTTGTCATTGTTTTGGAACACACCAGCCT
The DNA here is from genome assembly GCA_003731715.1 of Anabarilius grahami. Taxonomy (NCBI): domain Eukaryota; kingdom Metazoa; phylum Chordata; class Actinopteri; order Cypriniformes; family Xenocyprididae; genus Anabarilius; species Anabarilius grahami. Next base: position 2,734,212 of record RJVU01057277.1, read on the forward strand.
ATTCATAACCGTAAAGGGTTAGTTCACCCAAAAATGTCATTTATTACTCACCCTCATTTCGTTCCACACCCGTAAGACCTTCGTTAATCTTCGGAACGCAAATTAAGATATTTTTGATGAAATCCGATGGCTCAGTGAGGCCTCCATAGGGAACAATGACATTTTCTCTCTCAAGATCCATAAAGGTACTAAAAACATATTTAAATCAGTTCATGTGAGTACAGTGGTTCAATATTAATATTATAAAGCGGCGAGAATATTAGTGAGATAAAGTGATGGCCGATTTCAAAACACTGCTTCAGGAAGCTTCGGACCACAATGAATCAGCGTGTCGAATCAGTGTTTTGGAGCGCCAAAGTCACGTGATTTCAGCGGTTTGACACGCGATCTTTATCAAGATTCGACACGCTCATTCATTATGCTCCGAAGCTTCCTGAAGCAGTGTTTTGAAATCGGCCATCAATAAATAAGTCGTAATTTTGTTTTTTTGGCGCACCAAAAATATTCTCGTCGCTTTATAATATTAATATTGAACCACTGTACTCACATGAACCGATTTAAATATGTTTTTAGTACATTAATGGATCTTGAGAGAGGAAATGTCATTGCTGGCTATGCAGGCCTCACGAAGCCATCGGATTTCATAAAAAATATCTTAATTTGTGTTCTGAAGATGAATGAAGGTCTTACGAGTGTGGAACGACATGAGGGTGAGTAATAAATGACATTTTTGGGTGAACTAACCCTTTACGGTTATGAATAGGCTGGTGTGTTCCAAAACAATGACAAATTTCACATTTAGGAGATATAATCATTCAAAACTTAGTCTCTCACTTCCGCTAAAATGGATTACAGATTTTCATGACATCACATGAACCGCCGCAANACTCACATGAACTGATTTAAATATGTTTAATGGATCTTGACAGAGGAAATGTCATTGTTCCCTATGGAGGCCTCACTGAGCCATCGGATTTCATCAAAAATATCTTAATTTGCGTTCCGAAGATTAACGAAGATCTTACGGGTGTGGAACGAAATGAGGGTGAGTAATAAATGACTCTGGGTGAACTAACCCTTTAAGGCATACTAAAAGCTAAAAAACTTAAATTTTGATTTTTAAGGGGGACTTTAAATTGTACTTCCTTACATTCTAAATAACAATTCTCCATCCTCTTTGCTACCTCAATTCAAAATCAGGAAGTGAACTGGAAATTAAAAGCTTTCCTATAGCTCAGTGGTTAGAGCGTGGCACTAGCAATGCCAAGGTCATGGGTTCGATCCCAGGGATTGCACATACTCGGATACAAATGTATAGTATAATGCAATGTAAGTCGCTTTGGATAAAAGCATCTGCCAAATGCATAAATGTAAATGTAAAAGGCATTCTTAATTCATTTCTGAATGGGTCACAACTCATTTGCATTTTTAATTATCTTTGTGTGTGAATGACCACATGAGGGCGCCAGTTGAGACAAGACTGAAAAAGGAAATCCAGTGGATGAAATATAAACATACTCTTTGATGGTGTATTGGAAGCGGCCCTCGGCACCACGCATCTCTGGCATGCTGATGTTACTCAACTCTCCTTCCACGAAATTCTTTGTCTCTGCCTTTACTGTAAAGATGTCAAACAGAGGCCAGGCTTTCATAGACTACTATATGATAATAGATGCATTTTAAGTCTGAATATTGGGCTATATCTTACACATCTCCAGTCCTCTGTCAGTGATGCGGATCTTGCATCCAGGCGGCTCTGCTAAGGTCATCGTGACGAGTGAAAGAAGAAAGATGACAGAGACTTTCAGCAGTTCCATGATTCCTCAGTAGACCTGAAAAACAACAATTTAACAAAGTGATTAAGAGAAAAATTAGTGCAAAGAGCATCATCAAAAAAAGGTTAATAGTGACAAAATAATGAAAAGATTAATTTATATTCTGCATTTTTATGACAATGTTCATTCCATAATTAAAACAGATAGATATTAAAATATATAAAATAGATTTTAAAATATATTAATGAAATAAACATAAAATAATAGCTCAATTTAAATCTAAATCTCTTGCACAAAGAAATGCCTCCTCATTTATTAGTTTTAAAAGATCACATCACACATCAGAGTTAGACTCTTTTAGAGAAATAAAGTCCATTGCAGTTTTATACAGGCAGTTCTGAGTGTTTCCATCTCCAGTCCTGCAGCAAAGAGCTTCTCCAGTGCGGCAACAGGGAAATAGGCGCTGACAGCTAAATATACAGAGACAGCAAAGCAAATGAGAGAATAATCTTGCCTTTCAAGCGTATGTAAAAAGAAATATCCAGCCAAAGAAGTCCAGGTCTTTCCGCTCTCGTTTCTGTGGCAGTGTGTGTGTCTGCGTGTGTGTTTATAGTGCAGAGGAGGAGAGACTGTTTGCCTCGTCTGAATGGCGATGACGTAACGCGTTTCCACAGTTATCAACATCGCAAATCTTGTAAAGTTTTTAATATTTTCATTTTTAAAAAATTTGCTACACATTTATAACACTATATTTTGTGTTATATTACATTGGCAGTTAATGACAAAAAAGAATAATGCCGCTACGAGGGTGTTTCTAATAAAAGCGCTGAGGGAATGACGGCAAACTACATCTTTCTCTCTTCTGACTGTTGTAATGAATTTCTTGATATTTTACCTCTTTTGGAAAGTCGTGAAAATACGTTTTTCTATTAGAGCAAATACAAATATTTGCTGTCGTCTCCCATTCACCGGTTGTTTCTATCGTTGGAAAAAGCGTAACGGCTAACTTGGATCACGTGTGCCTTGATAACCAATCACATTACAGCCTTGACGCGCAATTGTCCGTGACTTCTCTTATAATCCAGCATTTGTTTTTTGTTATAAACTCTAAAAATAGATCAATCAAAAACTAATTTTTAAGAGTAAACATGTTGAAGATTAGCCAATGTGCTGTCGATTAATTAAATGATAAGCTATTTCCTCACAAAAGCAGTTTATTAAGCGTAGTAAAGCCTCTCCTCCATTGACATCGATTAAAAAAAAATGGCCTCCTGTCTCCTTTCCTGCATACTGCAGCATTAGCAGGTGTTGTTATGCTTTTTTTGGTTGCAGGCTTGGCTTCAAGTGGCTTTGAGTTTACCCAACTATGACGACTTCTGCTTAAACTCAGAAATGTGAAAAGGGACAGCAGAGGCAGTGAGGGGAGAGAGAGAAAGAGGGATAGAGGCTGCATCCCTAAAGAGAACATGGTTTCTAGGGTGTTGCTATGCAGTTGCCATGGTGTTCTAATGTATTGTGTGATTGCCAAAGTGTATTTGGTGGTTGCCAAGCAATTGTGAGAATTATGGATGGTTGCCGTGGAGTTCTGGGTGGTTGCTAGGGCGTTGCTATGCAGTTCCTAAAGTGTTTTGAGAGTTTTTTTTGGCAAATTGGTTAAGGTGTTCTGGGTTGTTGCAATGCTTTTCATTCATGTGCATAGCTCGAATGGTGTGGACTGAGTCTAAGAGTTTGTTTAAATTACTAAACATAGCCTAATAGTAAAAGTGTGACTTAGCAACCAAAATAAGCAATATAATAGAGATGCAATGGCCAACAGCTTGAATAAGGTCGCTCTCTTGGAGGTCGCATGTGTGCGTATAGTCGCTGGAGGCAGCTGTCTCTATAGTCACCCAACAGGAACAAACAGGACCAAAACAAACTGTCCCGCAAATGGGCTTTTTAAGGTCATTGACCCCAGGGTCCGGCTGATTTATCTCGCTTCAAAGAAGATGATCTCAGGCAGGCGGAAAGTTTTACAAATGCCTCATTCATTTTGTATAAAACCCTGCATGGGCTTGGGAGCTTTTTAAGCATCCAAAGGTAATTACTCCTTTGAGACAATAACTTTCAGCAAACGTATTGTCCGTGTGCAATACCGATATAGGTGACCTTTGACACAAAATGATGCCCAATGAAGCCAGAAGTCTTTACATTCAGGAAGGATGAACATGTTCTTTGTGAAACATAAGTTGCAGTAAATCAAGAAATAAACAATCCATTCCATGTGGAAATCGTTTAGATATGGAATGTTTTCGGCCATAAGGTGATGTTTGCTTTGAGAAGGGAGTGGGGTTACTACAGTTCACAAACACAAGATTGCTTCTCCAGGTCAATACCCCAAAATACCCCAAACATAATAAGTGAAACAATGTTACACAAGCAAAATAAACACTTTCGATTCAAGATATGTGGCATTAAGATAGCATTGGAAGATAGCACTGCAACTGTGTATGTATATGTATTTTTAAATTACACTTTTAAATAATTTAAAAAATGTATATTATGGTACTATATAATTATTAATCAGCTTTGTTGCCAAGTATGTTTGCACACACAAGGAATTTGTTTTGGTGACAGAAGAATTTACATTCATCTTGATTTACATTACACTCTAAAAAATGCTGGGTTAAAAACAACCCAAGTACGGTTGAAAATGGACAAACCCAGCGATTGGGTTAAATGTTTGCCCGACATCCTTGGTAGTTTTATTTAACCCAACTGTTGTTTAAAAATGACTATATGACTGGCTTAAAATGAACCCAAAATATGTTGGAAACTAAAAATCAGACACACATTTACTGGAGGCAACAATAATAATCAAAATGTGAACATTTGTTACACTCTAAAAAATGCTGGGTTAAAAACAACCCAAGTTGGGTTGAAAATGGACAAACCCAGCGATTGGGTTGTTTTGACCCAGCAGTTGGGTTAAATGTTTGCCCAACCTGCTGGGTAGTTTTATTTAACCCAACAATTGTTTACAAATGACTATATGTCTGGCTTAAAATGAACCCAAAATAGGTTGGAAATTAAAAATCAGACTCATAATTACTAGAGGCAACAATAATAATCAAAAAGATGAGCATTTATTAATAAGCAATTTAATAAATGTTTATTGTTTAAATATTATTCAAAAAAAGTATTAATAAATGTTTGTTTATTAAACATATTAATAAATGTTAATTTCCAACATATTTTGGGTTCATTTTAAGCAAGAAATACAGTAATTTTTAAACAATATCTGGGTTAAATAAAACTACCCAGCAGGTTGGGCAAACATTTAACCCAGCCACTGGGTTAAAACAACCCAATTGCTTAGTTTGTCCATTTTCTACCCAACTTGGGTTGTTTTTAACCTAGCAATTTTTTATTGATGTATAATACTTATATTATATTTAATAATTAATATAATAACTAGTGAGACAAATTGAATTNTGAATTACGGCAACATCTGAACATTTCAGTTATGTGAATCTGGGATAAAGCCAAGCGCAAAACAATATAATATAAAATTTAAACTCATTAGAATTGATCTATAATTCCAACAGTTCTCCCCAGTAAAATCTCCTCGTCATTATTTTTAAAACATAATAATGAATTATGAAGATAATTGATATTTTACTTCTTTGACATGCAGATTTTCTAAATGTCGAAACCACTTCATGAAGGACACTGTATAAATCATAACCAATAATGTAAAAAGTTTCTATTAAGTTGTAAATCCAAAAAAACAGGTGATATCCGATAGCCATGTAAACGAGTGCAGATTTCCGAATTAGCCTTATAGAAACATAAACCTACCTCCATTTGTGCTGGGAAGGCATTCGTTCACTTTTGAGTGATGGCACAAAGTGAAACCATAAACTTTGTACACATTCTGTGCAAGAATTACAGCTTATTCCCATATTTCCCTCCCCAAATACCTTTGTAGTGCCTTTCACAATAATACTTACAGTGGTGTGGAAATACAGGCTGGGTAACTTTAGTGTTTCTCAGATATAAACTCTTAGAAGAATCAGATATTTTCTTGCAGTCTGGAAATCATCAGTGAAATGCCTGTTTAAATCCTCTCGCATCCCTCCCTCTTTTAGTCTGGGTTCACTATGATCCCAGTTTATATATGGGAGTAAAAGCAGGTTGGGAAAAGGGTGTTCCTCTTCGCCTCATGTCATATGACCTTTTAGCAACAATTCATAAGCATGACGATGTGCAAAGAAAACATTTTCCAAAGATTAACATGCAACAAATAAGTTAATTTTGTTTCATTGTCTAAATAGTTGCTGCTTTTCTAAAAGTTCACATTATTAAACCGTGAGGCAGTGGAACGATGGCTCCAGGCTGCGTTAAACAGATTCCAGTATAGTCTGCCCTTTAATTTTGGAGACTAAACCTTAAATTACTTCATGACTTCTTAGAAGCCCATGTTGCAAGGTTTCATAGAATCACATGATGCAAGAAATGGGTTCAGCTTAAAACCACAGAGGACCAAGGTGGAGCTCACTTTGGAGAATCAAGTTCAGGAAAAAAATGCCATTTAATGGTTTTTGGCCACCAATTATGGGGTGAGCACATCAAATTTTCCTTTTTAGTTATAGGCTTAAACCTGTTTGAAAATAGGGGCGAGGAAATGCGTCCCGTGTTCTTTATACCAGGCGAATGAGTAGCACAAGTTTAGACACAATGATGATGAATGATGAATGGCTTGACATGCAGGGATTTATATATATATATACAGTCAAAAAAAAAAAAATGCAAAAATTGTAAGTGAGGATAGCAAAATAAAGTAAACTGTGACATATTATACCCAAAGATTCTTCATACAGTGGACTACCAGTAAAATTGATAAAAAATTTGGAACCAAAAATTATTCAGACACTTTGACCTGACCATTTATCTGACATAATTAAGATTATTTTTTTCTGAGTTTAACTCTGAGATCTTGTAATATTTTATTACCATTTTTTTAAACGGTGAATAAACTGTATTAATGAATGAAATGTTGTCTGAAAATGTTTTGGTTTGACTGTATATATATATATATACATACAAATTATAATAAAAAATGATGAAAACTANTAAAAAAAAAAAAAAAAAAATAAAAAGCTATAATAGGAATATTTAAAAAAATACAAAAGCACAACTTAATTACTAAAATGAAAACTGAAAAGTATGAAAATAAAAAATATTAATAGGCCTAAATACTACAAAATTACATAAATCATCGTAAAATCACACTGACAGAAAAAGTATTTAGTCCTAACAACTAGATTTATAATTTATTTAGATATTCATATTTGATTATTGTGCAGAGCACCAACACAGAACCAGAGGTGCAATTTAAATGCAAAAAAATATAGTTCAAGTGCAAATGTCAAATGAGGCACAAAGTGCACATGACCAATGTAGTGCAAATGACATGATGTACAAACAGGAAATGAGCCAATTGTGCAATTCACAAATATAGTTCAAATGACATAAGTATAATGTGTAAAAGTGGAACGGTGGTAGAGTTCATAAGCAAACATTGACAAGAAAACAATTATTTAAACAGCCTTTATTTGTAGATTTGAATTCTTAAAAGTCAAGAAAATCTTTAGGTTTCTTCTGGTACCTTGTTGTTCTATGAGTGCACAAAACATAAAAGATTAAAAGTGTAACTGCATTATAATGATGATAGAGGAGGTGTTGAGGTATATGCTAAGTGTTAAGACTTTAGGATTAATTTGGGTATTAAATATCTGTTTATGACTGGATTTCATATACTTACATTTCCTATCTTATATTTTAATGGAGTTTTGATGTGCTTTCGTTAATAATAATACATTCAAAACACAGCCGTTGCCATTTTTACTGAAGTAAATGTAACTAAAATGATTAAATATTGTTTTCAGTAGTTGATATATAATAAAATATATATATTAGATTACAAAAAAATAATAAAATGGTTTAAACAAAACAAATAAAAATAAAGCTAAATAGAAATACATAAAAACATGACAAGAAATTCAAAACATAGGCTAGACATAGCTATTTTTATTGAAGCAAATGTACAAACATTTTCAGTACGACAACAAAGAACGTTAACACAGTTTCCTACAAATAAACAAAACAGTTAGTTTATGTTTGTCATTCGTTTCACAGTAGACTGAAAATGAATTAACGCCTCTCTACAAATGGCCGCTCGGGTTTGACGACTTCCACTGCGGATGGCAACTAAACCCGCGCCTGCGCATTAACCGCGTCCGAGTGCCCGATACAAGATGGCGGAGTCGGTGGGGAGGGAGAGGCGGAGGCGGGTCCGAACCGAATAGAGCAAAGCCTATAGAGGACTCCGATCAAACCTCTCCAAGGTAAGGGATTCAGCCATTGAAGAGCAGCACTAGACCTATGGGCGAGTGGCGGAATGCACGGGGCACAATAATATCCCCTCGGTTGCTGCAAACGTGCGTAATGCACGCAATAAACAGACATTATAATGCGCAGTGAGCGCGGCGCCTAGTATGCGAGAGCGCGCGCCATCTTGTCGACCGTTTCCACGAAGCAAAAGTGCGCGCCTAAAATTTGTGGTCGTAACGGTCGAAAATTGACGGGGTTTAAACTCAATAAATGAGCAGTTTGACACACTGTGTTGATGGCCCTATGTATCCTCGTCCTTTCTGTGCCCAAATGAAGCCAGATGATACGCCACTTGATCTTATTTTACCTTCTCTATCCAGCACAGAGTCTTGTGCTGCCGTTGCTCTTTGTTGGATGTTTTTCTCCTCCTCCTTCGGGTTTGTTTTCGGGCGGCTCGATCTGGGGTGGGCGGCGTAGCAGGCGCATGCGTGCCCTTCTTTCACTCATTTGCGCTCTTATTAACGACGATAAACGCAGTAAACACATTCGTAGAATAGATACATGATGTATACCCGGGGTTAGTAGCCATTAAAAAGACGTATTGTAATACCATGGTACAGTCGTATTACTATCCGATACATTACTGTACCATCTCACCGCCATAGTGCTTTTTAAAAGGTTTATTTGAGGGAAATAAACCTTTTCTGAGATTGAGCGATAAATTACTTTCTGTCAATATATTAATCGGGCCAGCGAAATAAATGTTAAGCGAAAAACGATGGCGCCTTTACATTTACTATGGTATTACCATGGTATTCCTCAGAAGTACATACAGAGAGTGTCTATATATAATTTAAAAACATTACTATCAGTGTACCACTGAATACTTGCCTATGAGGTACAATATTATTTACAAGGTACTTGGGTTACTGGACATCCCATACCAAACATTACCATGATAATCATATCTCATTTGAATGAAATGATCATGTGTAACTAATGAAGAATCCAAAGTTTCACTTTCACTATTATTTTCCTGCAGTTTTTCTTTCACATTCACCCAAGCAGACTTAGTTCAACTTGCTCAACTATTTCATTGATTACAAGCTTCTGCGTCAGTCTGTGTTTTATTTGTATGAATTGGGAATTAATAAAGTTGAATTNTTTATTCACCAATTTGTTGCATTTGTGCCTAAAATTGTCATATGGTGTGACATAAAAGTTATTCTATATAAAATGAAAATGAGATATACTCTCCCTACATAACTAACTTCACCATAAACCTTTATCATTACTATCTTCAGATTTAAAAATGTTTTGGTGCAGATCCAATATATTTTGTATTATTTTCTAAATCATCATGCAAAGTAAGACATACCTCTTCAGCCTTTCCAGATATTTTAGATTAATTCTGACAAACTCAGTTATAAATCTAACAAAATGCCTGTGACTCTTGCTGATACTATTTCTCTTTTGCTCCATTGACTTTTTTATGATTTATAACANCAAAGTTTCACTTTCACTATTATTTTCCTGCAGTTTTTCTTTCACATTCACCCAAGCAGACTTAGTTCAACTTGCTCAACTATTTCATTGATTACAAGCTTCTGCGTCAGTCTGTGTTTTATTTGTATGAATTGGGAATTAATAAAGTTGAATTTAATTGTACTGCTTTGTTTTGGCGAGTTAAAGGTGCAATATGTAAGATTTTCTGTCCGCTAGAGGCCTATTCATAACAAAGGCGTAGCTTGATGACGCCAAATTTGAGCGCGGAATCTTGGGACATGTGGTCTTCACATCACAGCCTGTGGAAAAGAATCGGGATAGGACTCGGGAAGAAATCATGTTCATGGTTGCGATTATTAACGTTACTGTAATATGAAGCAGAGTAGGAGCGAGTGTTGTGGAGCTGAACGAGGCGCTGGAGTGATTGATCAACACACGCCTCACGAGCAGCGGGACATTTATTATGCCACAGTCGCTGACGCCGCTTCACAGCTCTGTTTATCATATTAGATATATTTGAGTGTGCTGAAAATATTATAACGTTACTCTGTGCGTTCGCTCGGCGGCTGCTGTGAGACACTGTTACACACTGCAGTAAGATAGATCGATTTTACAATATCATATTAAATGCTGGATGACTTGTGTTGATAAACGGCATGCAATTAATTTTAAAACGTACTGTATGATGGAGAAAATTCAGTATTACTGTTACTAAAAATAAAGCTGCATTATGCTATGTTAGCTACTTGACAAAATAGTGTTTTTCTCTGAGGCATGGTAAAGCATGGCACTCGCAAAAAATCAAGAAAATTAGATTTAAACAATAAGAATAAACGTGTTGAGCTATATAACAACAATTAGTTTTCTGTCTATAAAAGTAACCAGTTGTTCATTTGTCTATTAAATCATGTAATATATTAAAGCGTCTTTGGTGTTTCTATGGTTTCTACAAAATAAAACCGGAAACCGAGAGTAACGCGGGTATGACGTAATTGACAGGCGACTCCTGACACGTCCCGGAGCCTTGGTTAAAATTGCAATTTTCTCACGATTTACAAATAGTTGCAAACATTTGGGATATTGTAAGTACTCAAGTGAACAAAATATACAACACTGACCTAGAGGTTTTAAGGCAAAATTCTTACATAATGCACCTTTAATGTTCTTTTGACCTATTCAAAAATGTATTCGTAACACAGTTCGTATATGCGGGAAGAAGGAGGCGGGAACCGGCAAACATTCAACAAACTTTAATATAAAATAAACAACAGAACAAAACGAAAGTAATGCCGGCAGACCCTCGCGGACGTCTGCCGGCCACACAAACATAATAAAACATAAAATAATATCCAGGCCTGGTCCTCTCTCGTCCTTCACTGTCGTCGCTCCTCCTTTTATGCCTCCGGAGCTCCTCCGTGAGGGACTCGAGGCCGGCGCGCCTCGCAGCTGATGCTCATTATCACTCGCGTCACCGGCCTCGCGCCGTTCCCTCACGGCTCTCGCCCGCCCTGCTCGCCACAGTATTATTGAAACTTTAATCTTTCTTTTTATCACAAAGTAAGCTTAGGGTGTGAAATTCATTTTTAATTTATTCATGTTTTTTTACACGGTGTCAGACCCCAAACACATTTAGGGTTAAAGGGATAGTTCACCTAAAAATGAAAATTCTGTCATTTATTACTCACCCTCATGTCGTTCCAAACCCATAAGAATTTCGTTCATTTTCGGAACAGGAATTAAGATGTTTTTGATGAAATCCGTGAGCTTTTTGGCCTCCGTTATTACCACTTTCAAGGCTAAGAAATGTAATAAAGACATTAAATTACCTTTCTGGGCCTTGAATGTGTTAATAACATTGCAGTCTATTAGAGGCTAAAAAGCTCATGGATTTCATCAAAAATATCTTAATTTGTGTTCTGAAGATGAACGAAGGTCTTACAGGTTTGAAATGACATGAGGGTGAGTAAATAATAACAGAATTTTCATTTTTGTGTGAATTATCCCTTTAAAATGACCTTTAGCACTCTCAGAATCGCAATTTTGTAAAGATGAAAACTTTTCTATCATAAGACAGGACAAATGAGGAGCTATGACGAGTGAAAACCACGGAACAATAAAGGCAGACTCGGCACTGGTCATGTCGCCCACCGGGTCCACGTCACAGGCGGCTCCATTCTCGCCCTCAACCAGCAAACCCATCCAAGAGCTGCCAGGTCCGTATCTGTGAGGCTTAAGTGACCAATGGTGACCCTGTGAATCTATGCATCTGATTTTTAGTTTCACTTTCAGATGAGCTGATTCAGGCTGGATGGTCAAAATGTTGGAGTAAAAGGGAGAATCGGCCTTATTACTTCAATCGATTTACTAACCAGTCGCTGTGGGAGATGCCAGTCCTGGGGCAGCATGATGTCATTGTAAGTTCAGTCTTCAGAACCAATTAAATCTCATTATTATGGAAGTAACATTTGGGAAAGAACTTTGATGGGGTTTATTGTTTATACAGGTTCTTTAGATATAAGACAAGATGTGTAATAGTTTTCCTATATCAGTGTAAGCTGCACGATTAATTGTTAAATGATCGCATTTTGATTCAAACACCCAAGCGATGACAACTATCCACCTGCGTCTAATAAACCTTTGACAAAATCACACAGTTTTGTTATTTCTGTGTTACAAGTATTCATATTATCACAGAAGTACTGGGATAAAAGTTTATAATTCGGAGATAAACACTGATGGCTATGGTAGCGATCAAAATAGAGTAAATCACCTTTTGAAAGTAACTTGGCATTTCAAATAAGGATTTTATCATTACATTGTTACGCCACTAGGTGGTGACAAGTGGCTGTTAAAAAATTTATTTTGTCATTGAATCATTCATTCAATAGATTCGTTCAAAAACGCTGATTCATACTGTAATGAAACAAGTGAAGCGTTTATGAGTGATTCATTGAATTATTCATTCAAACCGTTTTTTTTATAAATAATTCATTCAGATTTAAACATTTTAAATGGACTGCAGCAATTAACTTTTTTTCAGAGCTGCTAGTAAATGACATTATTTTGTTTAGTTGTCTGTTCAGATTGCAATCCTCAATTTTTCCAGAATCGTGCAGCTCTGTTATTTACACAGTTAAAGTATTTATTACTATATTTTTTATTTAAATCTTATATTGCTATTTGTGCTTCTGGTTAGTTGCTGACTGTGTTTTATTGGCTCTGTATTTGTACTCTGCGCAATGACAAAGTTCTAATCTAAACAATCTATAATCTAATTTTAAAGTACACATTTTCTGTATGTCAGTATTATTTAATTTTTTAGTTTAAGTTTATTAATATTTTAAGTTAGCGCTTGTTTTTATTTTTTCCAGTTTTTATTTTAGTTTAAGCTTTAGTATTATGTGCTTTTGCCTTTTTAAAATTTTTTTTTATTAGTTTTTGTTTTTTAATCTTTCTATTTAGCTTTAATTTTATTTGGTTTTATTTCTGGTAGCTTTTCATCTGGTAGTTTATGTTTTCCATCTTATATTTATATTTCATTTAAGCTTTACTTCAATTAACGAAAACTATTTTTAATAATAATATAATAACAACACTGTCCTGTATTTGCTGTTGTTTCAGTCGGATCCTCTGGGATTGAACGCGGCTCCAGCCTCTGGTGAGGCGATAAGCGACGCAGGTCTGGGAAACGGGCAGCGTAAGAGACATCCTTCAGAGGATGCTTCTCAAGCGGGCCCTAACAGTTTCAAGAGGCCGAAGGTCAGTTTTCGTCCTAATAGCAGAAATAGATATGAAATAGCTTGCTTATTTGATATTTCCTTAATATATTTTTAGCAACAACTGTTGGTTTTAGTCATTTTTAGTGAATACATTTTCTGATTTCAGGTTGAGATTCCTGTCACTCCAACCACTCCTACTGTCCCTATTTCTCCCAGCACGCCAGGAGTCAAACCCTGGGTCAACGCCACAGATGATAAACAAGGCCAGGCCAGCGTGCCCGCGCCGGCTCCGTACCGGCCCTCTGTGTGAGTATGGAGCTCGTCTTTTCCGATTTGTCCCATGTTTGCAATGTTCCTCATTTATAAGTAGCTTTGGCTGAAAGCATCTGCTTTAAAAGGGGGGTTGATTATGATTTCACTTTTTTAACTTTAGTTAGTGTGTAATGTTGCTGTTTGAGCATAAACAACATCTGCAAAGTTACGACACTCAAAGTTCAATGCAAAAGGAGATGCTTTCAGATGCTCGAGATTGGTCCGCTGGTTAGTCCAGTTATGCCATCCCATCGTGCAAAATCACATGATTTTTTAGGAATTTATTAGGTAAATGTGTTTCCATTATAGTTTATGCACATGTTTTCTAATCGGATGTATCTGACTCAGTTAGGTTTTTACATGTATTTTTAAAACTTATGCGCATCTTGGTGTTTCCATCCAGCAGTTTTTTTTATGCGATGTCCCAAATTGTGCATAAAATATAGCTAATGATCTTTTTTTTTTCACTTGTCGCCACCTACTGGTGTATAATTAATACAATATTTATTTGAAGCTTCAAGTTATTTTCAATAGGAGATTTTTACTGATTTAGTCTATTTTGATCACTACCATAGACATCAATGTTTATATCTGAACTCTATATACTTTTATACCAGAATGTCTATGGTTATTTGAATTATTGTGAGAAGACTGTTTGTGAAGCTGTTTCATACCTATACATGACAACTGCTCTCTCTGGATCAGCGGCAGCGCCAACACAGGTTTGATTCGGTGTGATTGTACTTAATCATTGTTGTTTAGGAATAAGTTCGCGTGGGTGTTTAAATCAAGATCAAGACCTTGTAATTATAATTAATGGTGCAGCAGCAGCTCTATTGCTTAGACATTACTTTGATTTTCTAGTTATTTTAGAGTTCATATTAAGCTCTTACAGCTGTTAAGCTCTGTAAACATGATACGACTCTGCGCTGTGACATGTCTGAACTGGACTTTGTGTTTCAGAGTGTACTGGGACCTGGACATTCAGACCAATGCTGTGATCCGAGAGCGAGCCCCGGCGAACCACCTCCCTCCACACCCGGAGATCGAGTTGCAGAGAGCGCAACTCACCACCAAACTGCGGCAGCACTACCACGAGCTGTGCTCTCAGCGTGAGGGTATGTGAGACGCTGCTGTCATGTTTTCCCATTAAAAAAAAAAGCTTTACATTCTGCATATGAGATATTAATCATATTAATACTAGTGTAACAAAATCAGCATCGTATTGTTTTTGTCATGCTACACTGTTTTGAAAACAGCTGAGCTAATTTCATACTACTGAAATTGTGGTTAAGTTAGTAGCTTTGCTACTTTTAGTGAGATAATTCCCAGCACTGGTCCACCCACCTCCATATTCACAGCCAATTCTTGTCTGCGTAAATGTTTATTGTTATGAATGCATTGCAAAGCTACCGGAAGGAAACTGATAATATTGAAACTACAGCTATCTCAAAGTTTGAATCTTAAATGCTGCACGGTTCTTTGAAATCATTTGGTAACTTGCTGAGGAGGATGAGCCCCATAGATATTTGTAACTAGTTTATAAACTTTATATATTGGGGTCAGAAGGATTTGTAAAGAAATTAATACTTTTATTAAGTGAGGATGCATTAAATTGATCATAAGTGACAGTAAAGCCATTTATAATGTTACAAAAGATTGTATTTCAAATAACTGCTGTTTTTTAAACTTTATTCATCAAAGAAATTTCAAGCAGCACAACTGTTTTAAACATTGATAATAAAAATAAATGTTTCTTGAGATGCAAATCATCACATTAGAATGATTTCTGAAGGATCATGTGACACTGAAGACTGGAGTAATGATGCTAACTGACTAACTGTTTTCAGGCATAGAGCCTCCAAGGGAATCCTTCAACCGCTGGCTTTTGGAGAGAAAAGTGGTGGATAAAGGTCTGGATCCGCTCTTGCCCAGCGAGTGCGACCCGGTCATTTCCCCGTCCATGTTCAGAGAGATCATGAACGACATCCCCATCAGGTACTAAAACATCAGTGTTCGTCATATAACCAAGTTCCTTATTGCTTTTGTGTTCAATATGGAAATGCTTTTATAATTTTCTAACTTTCCTTGCAACAAATGTTAGGCTCTCTCGGATCAAATACAAGGAAGAGGCCAGGAAACTCTTGTTTAAATATGCAGAGGCGGCCAAGAAAATGATTGACTCCAGGTAATTATTCATGTTGGTTACTAAGGTTTTGAGACTAACATGAACATTGTCTGAAAGTATATGTCATGTTTGCACAGAAATGCAACTCCTGATAGTCGGAAGGTGGTGAAGTGGAACGTCGAGGACACGATGAACTGGCTGAGACGAGACCATTCTGCCAGCAAGGAGGACTACATGGTACATTCTCAGTAGTTTTGTTCTGAGCCTCCTACCTAGACAGCATTTTAAGGCGTACATATACATGACCGTAATGGGATTATTCCTCAGGATCGGCTCGAGCACTTACGAAAGCAGTGCGGCCCTCACGTGGCGTCCGTGGCGAAGGACTCTGTTGAGGGCATCTGTTCAAAGATCTATCACATTTCTGCGGAATATGTGCGCAGGATCCGCCAGGCTCACCTCACTCTGCTTAAAGAGTGCAACATCTCAGGTAGGAGATGGCAAGCAGAATGTGAGGAAAAACTAATTATTTGAAATAAATCCTGTGGTGGGAAAAAGATGCATGTACTTTTTTAAAATCCAGACATGATCATACATTATGTCATAAAGGCCTAATGGTCATTTATTGAAGGGTGAAGAAGCACCAAAATGTCAATGTTGTAGAATCAACTTGTTTGTTTGTGTTTTGTTTTTGCTATGCCCAATTTTTAAAGGTACACTATGTAACTTTTGGCCCTCTAGCGGTTAAAAAAACAAAGCTGAATGCATTTTTCATAAAGAATGTTGTTTTGGTTGAGCTTCAGCTCTGCGTGACTCTGTGGATGAATATGGTTATTCCACTGTTCATAAATCATTCACTACTAGGCTTAAGAGAAATAACCAGTTTAGATGGAAAGGATCTCAAGCTGACTAGCTGAAGACATTACTGTAGCTTTACCCATTAATAGACGCTATACTTCCTTGAAAATAAAATCCAGCACAGCACTACAACAACCATAATGAAATGAGCATTCACAATAGATAATTCTTTACATTCTTTACATAACATTACATATCAGCACAATTAAACGTTAAAAGATTGTGATCTCGATTCAAACACCTTATTCCTCAATGACAACGATTCTCCGATGTCTATTAAACCTTTGACAAAATCACACCGGAACACAGTATAATTATTTGTGTTACAAATATTCAAATTATCACTGAAGTACTGGGATAAATGTTTACAGTTCGGATATAAACACTGATGCCTAGTGATCAAAATAGAGTAAATCACCTTGGTGCTTCAAATAAAGATTCTGTCAAATTACACCGTTACACCAGTAGGTGGCGACAAGTGACTTAAAATGTATTTGTCATTGAATCAGTCATTCAAGCGATTTGTTCAAAAACGCTGATTCATCCAGTAATGAAATAAGTGTAGTATTTATGAGTGAGTCATTGAATCATTCATTCAATCCAATTTTTTGTTAAATTCGTACAAATTCATTAAACATTGTTAAATAGACTGCACCGATTAACATTTTGTCAGAACCTCTTGTAAATTACATGTTATTTTGTTGAGTTGTCTGTTTAGAATCATGGAAGAATTGTGATCTCTATTTGAAACAAAAAAATTGAGATTCTCAATTCATCCAGAAACGTGCAGCTTTATCTCTGTGTCGCTTTTTACAACATTTCAGATTCCTCAGTTCTCGCTATCTCCGAAAAGCCAAGCCAATGTTGATTCTTGTTTTATTACAAGCTCTGTCGCGTTCTATTTTTGCCAGCAGACTCTCCTCTGTTCAGCATTTGTTTAAAACGGGTGATTCTTCGGAGGTTGCAGAATTAGCTACTCCATGTCAACCTTTCTCACTTGTTGTGACGACTCTGCCACTCCCACACCAGACAAGCATCAAAGTAGCCGGAGCAACTTTTCTCTATTTACAGATATGACAAGACATATGTTCGCTATTTCCTGCGAAAACCATCCCACTAGGTCTAAAATTTGAACACTTATAATACCATAGGATTACCATAGTGAATCAGGGTAAGACAAAAACACGTTTTGGAAGATGTATTAACTCATTATTAAGAAGTTACATAGTGTATGTTTAATGTCACAAGACAATGATTTTTATCTGGGCAGACTTTGAAGGACTTATTTTGTTAGACGTACTTGCAATAAATTGTTAATTGGTCCTTTCAAAGAATCTTCTATATAGTAGTATATACAAAACTGTTTAGTCTTTAAGTCTGTTTTTTTTTTTCTTCTTCTAAGTTGAATTTTATAAAATGCACTTATATTGTATTTATTATAGTTGAATGTTGAATTTGAATGTTGTCGAGTAATAACCTGTGAAGCTGATATGGCAATACATTTAAATAAAATCAATCAAATACAGGATTATGTCATCCATGAATCTGGAAAATGGTCAGTGAGGGTTTTATTGTTAGACAAAAATCGACCAACTCCAAAAAAGGATGAAATTTTGGCCCTGGTGCCAATATTTGCTCTTGGTTTGACTTTGTTTAGAGCCCCTCTGAACTACTCTTCTTGCTTTAAAGTGGACAGCACCGAGTCGACAGAGGTTCAGAACCGGTTGGTGTATTGCTATCCAGTCAGACTGTCCATCCAGTCTCCTCCTCAGCCACGCGTTGAGCTGCACTTCGAGAATGACATCGCTTGTCTACGGTATAAAGGGGAAATGGTGAAGGTCAACCGCGGTCATTTCAACAAATTGGTGTGTACATGCTAACCACTAGCTCAAAACAAATTAAAGCCAGAAACTTACAGTACATTGGATTTTTATTTTGTTGCATTTCTTTCTTTGGCATAAACAGGAACTCCTATATCGATACAGCTGTATAGATGACCCAAGGTTTGAAAAGTTCCTGTCTCGTGTGTGGTGCCTTATCAAAAGATACCAGGTAAGACTCAAGTTTACAAGCATTGATAATCAATCAGGAAAGCAAATGCAGCATCAACATGTGTTTCCACTCTCTTGTGAATTACAGGTGATGTTTGGCTCTGGTGTGAACGAGGGGTCTGGCCTGCAGGGGGCGCTGCCTGTTCCCGTCTTTGAGGCTCTCAACAAAAAGTTTGGAGTAACTTTTGAGTGCTTCGCTTCTCCTCTGAACTGCTATTTCAAGCAGTTCTGCTCCGCATTTCCAGACATTGATGGCTTCTTTGGCTCTCGAGGGTATGTAAATATGTTCTTGATTGTCACACAATGAAAGTGACGTTCCAACCGTTTTTAAGAATTATAAAAATGCAGAGTTCTAAAATCTTATTAGATGAGCCACAAAAATGCAAAAAACTTTTTGGACATGATACTGTATTATTTTGGTTTTATAAGTTTATCAAAGTAATACATTGCTGTACTGTCATGGTAAGTGTACACACACACACACACACGTGTTAGTTTCTTATTTAGAGTATAATTTAATAAAAAATATTTTCATATTTCTATATTAATTTTAAATAAATTAATTAAACATTAAAGGTATATTTTACCCAAAAATGAAAATTCACTCATCATTTACTCAACCTTATGGTCCAAAAGTTGAATCAAATAAAATATTTCTTGCTGAATCTACTTTTTGTAATGTCTGTTTGATGCTTTACACAATAATGACTTTAAATTGTCGTTTTGGGGCTAATTTCTCAGCCAAATTTGATGTGCATTTAATTTGCGATTAATTCATTTCCACATCATTTAATTAATTAGATTAAACATTTTAATCTCTTGACAGCCCTAATAAATATATAAATAAATATATACACTTTTGTGACTTTTTTAATTATTCTGTTACTGCTGTTATATAAAAGCGAGCATGGTTTCTGTCAGTTAATTTGCTTTACTGTATCGCTTCCTTATGTCTGTCCTCAGGCCGTTTCTCAGCTTCTCTCCGGCCAGTGGCTCATTTGAGGCAAACCCTCCATTCTGTGAGGAACTCATGGATGCCATGGTGACACGCTTTGAGGTGTGTGACTCTTAATCTCACCCCAAATTCGTTAGATTGGAATATCGATTCTCATTGTCTCACCATCTTTCTCAGGATCTTCTGGAACGCTCCAGCGAGCCTCTGTCCTTCATCATCTTTGTGCCGGAGTGGCGTGACCCGCCGACCCCTGCCCTCACACGGATGGAGTCCAGCCGCTTCCGAAGGCACCAGATGATCGTGCCTGCCTTTGAGCATGAGTACCGCAGCGGCTCACAGCACATCTGCAAAAGGTCAGACATTTGTTGGTAGGGCTGGGCCGTGTGATGGTATATATCATGGCAACGATATAAATGTGTGTCAGTATATTAGATCTTTGCATTCGCTCTTAAAGTGACGGCGGCCTAATAAACCTGCTGCCGTCTGTGTCATTAATGTTAATCAATCAACAAAAGACAAAGAGGAAATCACTCATTCTCTTGACTGAATAGCTTGTGTGTCTTTTAAGAATCATTTTAAATTTAATTTATACAGTGAAGACTATGCAGTGTTTTATTTTCACATTTAATCATTCATTTTACTTCGCTAAATATTAGGGGTGTAACGGTATAGAAGGTGGGGAGAAAACTAAACATAAAATTGCTTTTTTTATTATTAAACAGTGGTTTACTGAACAAATTGTGTTTTTGTCTTTAAATATATTAAATTAAATTATAACTATAAGTTTATTAAGGATAAAACATTATCTCTGCTAATGCTATAAACTATGTAGGGAGCCCTTACTTGAACATTATGCTGCTATAATATTAAAGGTTAACAGCTGAGCCCAAAATATTAGCCTAAATTCAATCGCTTTTTATTTTTAGATAAAATCAACACTCAAATAACAAATTGTAGGCCTATGCAAACATGTAAGCTGCACCTAAGGCAGTTTTTGCATTAACTACTAAATGTTTTTACTCTTATATCGTTGTTGAAATATAATCATTTCCACACAGTGGCTGTCATTTTCACAACAGATTTATTTAAACATACATGAAAAGTAAAATATAATGATTATATAGGCTAATACAGTGCATATATTAAGTGAAAGAGCTAATTTCTCTAGCAAACTAACAAACTTTGGACACTGAATGGCTTTTCTGAGGTAAATGCTACATGACATATTGTTTACAAGCTTTCATTGAGGTCTTTCCGCCGTTGAAACGCTGATTGAGCAATTACACGAGATATGACCATATTAGTAAGTTGTACTGTATCTTTCAACATACCTTCAGATCTTCTTTCATGTTTATTCTGTAGCTAGTATTAAAGAGGAAGAGATGATCGCGTTCACTCGCGCTGCCGGTTAAACTGAGGCGCCTGTACAGTGATCTGTCACGCCGCATCAAAATGGCATTTTCTGTTTAAATTTCGTGATTTCGTGGACAGAATTTGAAGGATGACACTTTGTTTCCTATCAAAAGTAACAAAACGCAGAGCTTTTTGCAATTATTGGTGGTTAATGGTGGTTAGGCTACAGTGTTGCAATGTAATGCTTCGGTACACACGTGCACCGAACCGAAAGCCCTGTACCGAAACGGTTCGCTACGAATACGTGTAACGTTACACCCCTACTAAATAAACCTATTGTACACAAGAAATGTTTTAATTTATTTAATTTGTATTTGTTCTATTGTATTTGCCCTATTATTTGTAATTGGCTTCTTTTTTCTTATTTTTAATAATAAAATTAAAATAACAAAAATAATTATATCAAATGGAAACTTGTTTCCGCCACGGAATAAAAAAGATTGCTACTTTTAATGTAAATTCTGACTCTTTTTTTTCAGACTCGTTTATATAGTTTCCATTTTGAAATTCTGACTTTTTTCCTCAAAATTGTTAGATAAAAACTAGCAGTTGCAAGAAAAAAAGAATTGTGAGATTAAAAAGTCGCAATTACCTTTTTTATTTTTTATTCTGTGATGAAAACAAGCTTCCATAATATTGTGATGCACACTGCCCTCCAAAGGTTTGGAAACACCCTAGAAAAGTGGGGTTTTGGACAATATTGGCATCAATCCTTTTTAATTTGTGATCATTTTGCACTGATGAGAAGTGAAGTGAAGTGACATGTGGCCAAGTATGGTGACCCATACTCGGAATTTGTGCTCTGCATTTAACCCATCCAAGTGCACACACACAGCAGTGAACACACACCGGGAACACACACACCCGGAGCAGTGGGCAGCCATTGCTGCGGCGCCCGGGGAGCAGTTGGGGGTACGGTGCCTTGCTCAAGGGTCTCACCTCAGTCGTGGTATTGAGGGTGGGGAGAGCGCTGGACATTCACTCCCCTCACCGACAATCCCTGCCGGACCTGAGACTCGAACCCATGACCTTTGGGTTACAAGTCCGACTCTCTATCCATTAGGCCACGACTGCCCCCCTGATGAGGGACAACACAAACTACAAAAACATATTTTATTACATAAACAGTTTATACATAGAAAAAACGTACATTTTCGATTCACCAAAATATCCACCATTAGCAGCTATCTGACCTAAACTGGGTTCTAATTGGTTCATTGTATTCTGAACTTAATTGGCAATCAATTGTTGAAGCTATTAAGGTGTGCTGAGCCAAAAATCTTTTACAAACCTGGGCCAAGCTTAAACCAGTAACCAGGCATCACAGCTGGCAAAGGGGAACGTCTGACTTTGACATGTATATATTGCCATTATTATGTAATCACAATGAAAATTATTATTGCTGGTCTTCAATGATAATGTCAAGTTACTTTAATGTATTTGCACCAAAAAATAAGGATTTATGCTGATATCGTCCAAAACCACACTTTGCCAGGGGTGTTTCCAGACTTTTGGAGGGCAGTGTATATCGTCATTGTGTAATAAAATTTCTCATATTGTAAAAAAAGGTTTTGATCCTTTTGCCAACCCCTATTTTTTGGTCTATTTTCTTGTTCTACCAGTTGCTTGTTTACGGCACGAAACAGATTGTTTAACTTGTGGTTTGCTCTCTCGACTTTGTGCCTTTCAGAGAAGAGATGTACTACAAGGCCATCCATGGAACGGCAGTCATTTTCCTCCAAAACAATGCTGGCTTTGCCAAATGGGAGCCCACCACGGAGAGAATCCAGGAGCTCCTGGGGGCGTATAAGGTCTCCGGGCGTTCATTGCCCTCACCTGGTCCCTCTTCCACCAGTACCGCAGACAAAGACTCCAAACCGGTCCAGGAGCGCTCTGCTAAAAGTCAAGACAACAGCAGTCCTGTTGACAAGACTGCACCGGACACAACAAACATTTAGATGCAGCGCTGGGCGTGTGGACACATGTATGTATGTTTATGGGAAAGAGTCTGTGATTGTATGAGAGATATAATATTGCGCTGTTGGGTTTAGATGTTCACACAAGATTTGTTTACTTTCTTCCGCCTCTATTATTTAATATTATTTGTTTTAGGGGTTTGAGTCTCATAATTGTTGGTTTTTTTTATCAGTGTGTAGATAGTTTGGTCACCTTTTTTTTTATTTTATTTTTTAAGAGATGGTAAAAGTAGTCAAGCATATCATATTCTTTTTTTGTTGGCCTTTATGGGTGAATCTCATTAAAACGTGTCATATTCCACACCAAGTTCAAAAGAACAATATTTTTCATAAATATTTCATAACATTTTTCATCAATTTTCTCAATGGTGTTTAAACTTGAATTACATTATTTTCATTTGTTATACAGTAATTATTTACTGTATTATTACAATTAAAATGTTACTATTACAATGCTATTAAAAAAATAAAATAAGCATAAATCGAATTCAACACAATTGAATGTATTAGCATTGGGATATCTTTACTCATACATCCTGCATTGCGCTAGTGAATTATTATACATTTGTTTTGCATTATAATATATAGAAATAACGTGGTCCTCATATAGGCTCAATTTTCCGAACAAAATAAAATGTCTTTCTATTGATTTTGGAGTGAAATATGACAGGCTTTGTGATTATTCACTCTTTAACTTTGTGCTTTTCTCACTGGCAGGAATATGAAGCTGTCAAAGAGTCGATGCACCGATGCTTGTCTATCGTTCTTTTATATAATTCTGTGTCAGAAGACGATCGGCGATCAGGCAGCTATGTTTAAAAGCCTTCATCATGACATGCATCAGCGTTAGTGCTTCTCAAACCATTAGTTGCTTCCTGTTAAACCCGTTTGTTTTTAGCATTCATCCTTTATAAGTTGAGCAGTCATGTTTGATTACTTCATGACAGAATATATACTGTATGTAATAACAAAAGGTCAGTAAACAAGCAGAGAAATAGTCATCCATTTGCAGTCGAATCCAGTCCGTATTCTTTTGTTCCTAAAATATTGTACAGAACACAATAGTTATTTAAAGATTTTGTACCTTTTTATTTGCGTTTTCTGTACAGTACAAGCCTGTGTGAACCCTAGTGTGGCATTCTGGGTCACATCAATTGTAGCATTTAGCGAGTGGAAAAAGAAAAGTGAAATTTCTTATTAGTTACGAAAGCATTATTCCACCTGTTTGTGGTTTTAGTGAAAAATGAATTGGCTTCTAAATATGGCGTACGCCCCTCATTTTTCTCCAGTGAGTCTACCTCTCATTTCGGGTGTTTTATAATTGAGAGCAACGACACCTGGAAACTCAAACGAAGAAAAGCAAACATTCTTCCTTTAATAACTGCATTAGAGTCCAGTTATTAGAATCGGTTGCTGTTGCCTTGATTTCACTGTTTCGTGTATGTGAAAAGTGCTTTAAAAGTTGACTTTTTTTTCTAATCATAGAAATTTGTTTACATAATATTGAGTTTAAATTGTATCACTGGGCAGCGTTTTGAATGTACATTTTAAAAAAGGAAAAGAGAAAGTTATTGATCGCATTTGTTGCTACAATTGGACTTTAAATGTTGCTATTGTTAACACTACAATGGTGGATTTTTTTTTTGTTTTTTTTTGCCATGTTAATACGCATGTAGAAATTCGCATTGTATATTATCACTTTATTAAACCCAATCACTTCCATCTGTAAGTAAGTATAGGTTTGTTTGTTTTCACTGGACTAAATTGACTTGGGAAATGGCTTTTATATAAGGTTTAAAAGCATTCCAGTGGTTTGATGCGTAATGTATCCCAGCTTGCCATTTTTAAAATCCAACATAACATAACATTGAGCATCGGGCACTTGTTGGATTTCAGAGTGGATCACCAGCAAAACTGTAGATGTTGTACAGAATTTGTTTCCTTCCCACACGGCTGTTATGAGTTTATTGGAAAAGAACACAAAAGATGTCTTTTTCACCATGGTTTTTTATTTTATTTAACTTTTTGGTTCTAAACTGTTTATGAATTATAGAATTTATGAAATAGTTGTTTTAAACTAAACCAAAGTGTTATTAAAAAAAGGAGGAATTTATCTTGTATCTTAAAGTAGAACCGTGTACGATTGCATCAGTAATGCATAAAGTGTAACCAGCAAAAACATCCATTTATCCATAACTTTATTTTTATAATTCTTTTTTTTTTTTTTTTTGTTCTTTGTTTTCTTACAAGAGTGTGTTTAGGTTTTTATCTTGCATGACCTGATATTTTTCATTACAAAAAAAAAACATAAACAATACATAAATTGTACAAATCTATATTGTTTAGTTAGTTGTACGCTTTGCCACACTAGGCTTTTAACCGATTTGCATTTATCAGTCATGTTGATTGATTTATATTTGGTCGCCATTGCGTTTGTTGATTCAATGTCCTCTAAAATGCCATGAATGTCTCCCCTGTAATCTTATTCTGATAAAGAAAAGATTCAGTGAATGTAAATATGTCTGTGCTTACATAATTTGTTTCTTCTACCTGTATATTATCAGTGTTGTGGCATTTCCCCATCACCTAAAGTGGTATAAAGATTTTCCTCTGAATCAGAAAAGCTCAGTAAAATATTGAAATCATGAACTCATCTCTGGCATTTTGTTATTTATTCTACATACTCGCTCTTTAAGGTACTGGCTGAAATTTGTACAGTAATAAAAAGTACCGTGGTATTATTAAGGGCAATGGTACTATGGTAATACCATGTTTTATGTGAACCTCACATAGTATACTTTGAAGTACCTTGTAGTACTATAGTACATAAATATGGTAGTCATTTATTATGTGGAAAGTTGACAGGTATCATATACACTGCCCTCCAAAAGTCTGGAAACACCCCTGGCAAAGTGTGGTTTTGGACGATATCAGCATAAATCCTTATCATTTTTTGGTGCAAATACATTAAAGTAACTTGACATCATCATTGAAGACCAGCAATAATAATTTTAATTTTGATTACATAATAATGGCAATATATACATGTCAAAGTCAGACGTTCCCCTTTGCCAGCTGTGATGCCTGGTTACTGGTTTAAACTTGGCCCAGGTTTGTAAAAGATTTTTGGCTCAGCACACCTTAATAGCTTCAACAATTGATTGCCAATTAAGTTCAGAATACAGTGAACCAATCAGAACCCAGTTTAGGTCAGATAGCTGCTAATGGTGGATATTTTGATGAATCGAAAACTTTTTCTATGTATAAACTGTTTATGTAATAAAATATGTTTTTGTAGTTTGTGTTGTCCCTCATCAGTGCAAAATGATCACAAATTAAAAAGGATTCATGCCAATATTGTCCAAAACCACACTTTTCTAGGGCGTTTCCAAACTTTTGGAGGGCAGTGTGCATCACAATATTATGGAAGCTTGTTTTCGCCACAGAATAAAAAATAAAAAAAATAATTGCGACTTTTTTAATATCACAATTCTTTTCTTCTTGCAATTGCTAGTTTTTATCTAACAATTTTGAGGAAAAAAGTCAGAATTTCAAAATGGAAACTATATAAACCCAACAATAGCAAGAAAAAAAGAGTCAGAATTTACATTAAAAGTAGCAATCTTTTTTATTCCGTGGCGGAAACAAGTTTCCATTTGATATAAATATTTTTGTTATTTTAATTTTATTATTAAAAATAATTATGTCCAATATTGTCCAAAACCACACTTTTCTAGGGCGTTTCCAAACTTTTGGAGGGCGGTGTATTTATTCCTTTTAAGCAAGTACCATCCCAGGTGAAAAAATACTATAGCAATTTATAGTAAATACTATAGTGTTTTTGAACCATACTATAGTAAATTGTAATATACTGTATATATTATAGTATTTACAACACTTTGTTAATGAATGCTGCAGCATACTGTAATATATATATAAATACTATAAATTACTATAATTTATATACTATAATATATAATTTATAGTATATAAATATAATATAAATTACTATAGTATTATTAGTATAAATAATATTAGTGTGTGTGTAATTAGTATTACTATAAATTACTATAGTATTTTTTCACCTGGGATGGTATGAAGTACACACTGATGGCGTTTGATTTAAAACAAAATTTTACATTTTCTATAGTTGAAAAGTAACATTTGCAGGGAAAATATTTATCTGAACAGAAACAAGCAGCTTCCGTGCCACAACAAAAATGGCCGCTCGATCCGTGTAAGCGAATCTGAAGTGTGGCCACGCCCATGTTGGGGACGCGCATGCGTACTGCAGATCTCAGACTTTTATTTTGAAATTCGCGATAGTCGATTGCAATCTTGTTTACGTCACTGCATTATTGAGCTTGAGGAAGCGACTGAAAATCCATCGAGCTCTCGAATTTTGACAAACACTGACTTTTCTGAGTATTTCCTTGTATTTAAATGCATGCCGTTAAACCAGTTCTCCTCAATGCATATTTGTAGGAAAGTTTAAAGGGTGTGAATTAGCTCGCCTGCTATCTGACTGCATTGAGCTGCTGTCAGCGCACAGCGGCAGTGAAGTGCACACTTATCGATCAACATCGAGAAACCCCTGGAGCTTCTCTATCGATCTTCATTGATCCGCTGAGAACATATTGATTGTGAGTGATGGGGGCACACAGGAGTGAGGGACGCCGGGATTGGCTCCAGCAGGATTTCACTGAGCAGCAGGTTCAGACAGTGGTGAGTCAAACTCGTGTCATCATCTTCATCATCACCGTCATCATCATAGCTGAATATGAAACTGAAAAAGAAAACACATTCTGCACAAAGAAAATGAAGCTTTTTCTTTATAATTAAGTATCCAGATTCTTTATTTTCTCTAATTATTTGTTTTCTTTTAATTTCTTTTATTATTTTTAAGAACAAATTAGTCCCATGCTTCAAGTGTACTCGTTACTTAGGCACTAAAACAATAAAATGTACATTATGTGTGCACATTTTACAATAGAGGGTGTGTGTATATATATATATTAGTTGCATGAAAAAGTTTGGGAACCACTTGCAGAATCTGTGAAAATGTGAACAATTTTAACAGAATAAGAGAGATCATACAAAATGCATGTTATTTTTTATTTAGTACTGTAATGAGTAAGATATTTTACATAAAATAATGTTTAAATATAGTCCACAAGACAAAATAAATAGCTGAATTTATTAAAATAACCATGTTCAAAAGTTTGGGAACCATTGATTCTTGGTTACCTGGATGATTTTTTAAAATTATTTTGTTTTGTGATGTTGTTCATGAGTCTCTTGTTTGTTTTGAGCAGTTAAACTGAGCTCTGTTCTTCAGAAAAATCCTCCATGTCCTGCAGATTCTTCAGTTTTCAAGGATTTTTTTGCATATTTGAACCCTTTCCAGCAGTGATTGTATGATTTTGAGATTCATCTTTTCACACTGAGGACAATTGATGGACTCAAACACAACTATTAAAAAAGGTTCAAACGTTCACTGATGCTCCAGAAGGAAACACGATGCATTAAGTTAAGATTAAAGGGTTAGTTCACCCTAAAATGAAAATTCGGTCATTTATTACTCACCTTCATGTCGTTCCACACCCGTAAGACCTTCGTTAATCTTCGGAACACAAATTAAGATATTTTTGTTTAAACCCGATGGCTCAGTGAGGCCTACATAGGGAGCAATGACATTTCCTCTCTCAAGATCCATAAATGTACTAAAAACATATTTAAATCAGTTCATGTGAGTTCAGTGGTTTAATATTAATATTATAAAGCGACGAGAATATTTTTGGTGCGCCAAAAAAACTAAATAACGACTTATTTAGTGATGGCCGTGATTTCAAAACACTGCTTCAGGAAGCATCGGAGCGTTATGAATCTTCTGTGTCGAATCATGATTCAGATCGCGTGTCAAACCGCTGAAATCACGTGACTTTGGCGCTCCGAACCGCTGATTCGACACGCTGATTAATTTATGCTCCGAAGCTTCCTGAAGCAGTGTTTTGAAATCGGCCATCACTTTACAAGTCGTTATTTAGTTTTTTTTGGTGCATCAAAAATATTCTCGTCGCTTTATAATATTAATATTGAACCACTGTACTCACATGAACTGATTTAAATATGTTTTTAGTACCTTTATGGATCTTGAGAGAGGAAATGTCATTGCTCCCTATGCAGGCCTCACTGAGCCATCAGATTTCAACAAAAATATCTCAATAATGAAGGTCTTACGGGTGTAGAACGGCATGAGGGAGAGTAATTAATGACAGAATTTTCATTTTTGGGTGAACTAACCCTTTAAGATGCATTGAATTTGAAGATCAAGGTAAATTGTACTTAATTTGTCTTCCGGGAAACATGCAAGTATCTTATGTTGCTTCCGAAGGGCAATACTAAATGGAAAAAAAAAAAAGATATTTCAACAAAATAAGATATCTTCATCCTGTTCATAAGTTTTCACCCCTCTGCTCTCAATGCATCGTGTTTCCTTCTTGAGCATCAGTGAATGTTTGAAACTTTTTTTAATAGTTGTGTTGGGGAAAGTTACTTTCAATATTACAATATTGCATTACTCCCTAAAAAAGTAACTAATTGCATTACTTTTTATGAAAAAGTAATGCATTACATTACTTTCGCGTTACTTTTTCTCACCTTGGCTGGGCTGGGCTTGCTTGTTTGTTTTTTAATAACAACAAAAAAAAGTTATATTTTTGGCAAATGTTAAGGCCCTTTTACACCACAACTGAAATGAATAAGCCTCTGGCTGAAGGAAATGCATATTTACACCTGTACAGTAGAGGGCGCAGCTCAAACAAACCTTTCAGCTTTGCTGCCATTCTGGATTAAAAATTAGATTTCATTTCACGTTTTTTTTTCATTATGAGGAATACTGATGTTTTTGTGCAAGTGAGACAAGTAAATGCATGTTCACATTAGGTCTAGAGCTACAATAACCATCATGTTCACACACAACACCTCTGCACTTTATTTCTGTTAACATGGCGACAGGAGAGCTGTCAGTCAATACATGTGAAAAAGTAACTTGTTACTTATTTGAAAAAGTAACTCAGATATTTTGTTGTAAATTGAAAAGTAATGTGTTACTTTACTAGTTAATTGAAAAGTAATCTGATTACTCAAGTTACTTATAATGCGTTACCCCCAACACTGTATATAGGGCTGTCAATGGAGATGCACCGATATATCGGCCAATAATTTCACACAATTGGCTATCGACCGATAGTTTAAAAACAGCTGATAGTCAGGGCCGATATATCCTGTCAATCAAAAGAGGGCAGGAGAATGCACTGCATTTGAGCTTTGTGTAAAGAAAATGCTAAGAAACCAGTTTGATGTTCAATATTAATAGAAATTATATGAATTAATAACATTCAGAAAGTTAAATATTCATTTAATCTTAATAATTTAGTTAATGTGTTTAATATTAATTTGAGTAATGTGTTTGTTTATAACTGATACCAGTTACTCTGAAACAAGATGATGAAATGGAGAGAATAAAGTTTTTATTTGCATTTCTTTCAAAATATAATGATTAAAAATATAATGATAAATTTTAATGTAATTATCATTAATTTAAAAGAAGGTATAAAAGGCAGAACCCCCAAACTATCGGTATCGTTATCGGCAGATATCACTATCGGTATCGGTGGAGAAATTTAGTATTGGTGCATCTCTAATAAAAAACGTACACTTTTTACAATAAAGGGGGTATATATTATAATATTTTATTATAGAATTATAATATTAACCATGCAAAAGGGCTGTTGTCATTTGATAGCACGTCTTGATTGTTGCATCTTTCTTTATGGCCTTTTACACTATATGTGGATGCTGTGAAAACATGTTTTTCTATGGCAGAATCCCTGGAACATCATGATCAAACACAGACAGGTGCATCGCAGGGGCCGTCGCTCACAGATGACGGTTAGGTAAGTTCACAAATGTGTATTTCGAAGTTAGTTTGCATTGTTAAAATACTTTCTCCTATCCCAGGTTAATATGCAGTATGACATTTAAGGGTCTTTCAAAACATTGCTGTTTGTCTGAACATGTCATTGTGTGTAGTTACACAGATCCTGTAATTTCCATGGAACTTCTGCGGACCGTTCTGCAGCCCAGCTTCAATGAAGACATCCGTGCTGTGTTCAGAAAATATATGAAGGTGAGTGACCGATCATGTTTGGTTATTTTAGGACTGGTTGTGTGTGATTAAATTGCTCTGATCGTGTTTGTTTTTACTCTTCTCTGCACAGTTTTTTGAGAAGGCGGCCAGTAATGTGAAAGAGAATGTTGGGGGAGACGTGCAGCCCGATCAGCTTATCAGAGATGCTTGCAGAAACTGCCTAGAACATGTAAAATATAATTTATACACACATTCAGGCTGAAATCTGTGGTGAATCATGAGTTAAGTGTTTGGAAATGTTCTGTTTTAGGCAAAGCAGCTCTTTCCTGATGCAGAGAAAACTAATCCGAAACCTAGTGTTGACGCCACAGTGAAGGTAAATGTTATCCAAATTATGCAATTCATTGAGAATTTCATTTCAGATGTTTAAGTATGTGTCGGTCAGGCTTGCCTGAGAAATTAGAAATATATCTGGTATTTTTTTTAGTTCTGATGGATTTTATTTCAGTTCTAAATTGTTGTTTTTGTCGTTTGTTCGTTCCACAGCGTTCACGGCAGCCAGACGACACCTCTGGCCAGAGAGACAGCCCCATCCCTAAAAAGGTGAAGGGAAAAAATCCCACACACACACACACACACACACACACACACTACCGTTCAAAAGTTTGGGGTCGGTAAGATTTTATATTTTTGAAAGAAGTGTCTTCTGCTCACCAAGGCTGCATTTATTTGATCATAAGTGCCATAAAAACAGTAATATTGTGAAATATTATTACAATTTAAAATAACTGTTTAATTAATTAGAAATAAATTTTCTATTTGAATATATTGTAAAATGTAATTTATTCCTGTGATCAAAGCTTGAATCCTTACTCCAGTCTTCAGTGTCACATGATCCTTCAGAAATCATTCTAATATGATGATTAACTGCTCAAGAAACATTTATTATTATTATCAATGTTGAAAACTGATACTTTTTTCAGGATTCTTTGATGAATAGAAATTTAAAAAAAAATTACTTATCTGAAATAGAAATCTTTCATAATATTGTAAATGTCTTTACTGTAACTTTGTATATATATAAAAATTAACATATTTAATCAAGCCCTCTTACCCATATGTAAATTCCCTTAAAGTGCCCGTATTATGCTATTTTAAAGGTTCCTAATTTTATTTTGGAGGTCTCTTACAAAAGTTTAAAGTCCCCCTGAAATCAAAATTTAAGTTTTTTAGCTTTTAGTATGAATATGTTAGCCCTTAAGGTTATGAATAAGCCGGTGTGTTCCAAAACAATGACAAAATTCGCATTTAGGAGATATAAGCATTCAAAACTTAGTCTATCACTTCCGCTAAAATGGATCACGGATTTTCATGACATCATCGCGGACTTCAGCTTCTCATCAAATGTTCTGTCCAATCAAATGCTCTCTAGAATCTGAAGTCCCGCCCCTCCTACACTAAACAGACGCTGAAGCTGCGGCTGAAATCGGTCACTTGTTCACACGTTTACTAGTTTCTATATGGTGAATGGCACATAGTGCACTATATAGAGAATAGGGAATGATTCAGTGTAAATATGCTTTCCATTGATGCGAATGAAGTCGCGTTAGTGTCACGTGAACCGCCCCAACGTGAGCACAGTCTGCTCTGGTCCAGAGACACGAGAGCACAGAGCAGATATGGCGCAGACCACAAAATGTTCTGAAACATTTGAATTCTGCAAACAATGCTGTATTTTAAAGAAATATGGAGGAGAAGCTGTTAGAAATTATGAGGAAAATGGGGTTTTACGAGCTCAACGATGCTGACCGAGCTGTGATCTAGGCGAAACACTATTGGCTATTTTGAAAAAAAGGGGAGGGCCTTCTAGATATATCCCATCCTGTCTTCCTGTTTCATTGGAAATTACGTCAAAACAGTGAATAAAGCTGCATTTTCCAAGACACTTCAGTGGACATTTATCATGCATCCAAGCCAAGGTCAACACTTTAATTTTCTCATAATATCCATTGCTCATCACCTCATTTCTCTCAGAGTCTGAAAACGGTTTGTTCGAAGATTGTTTCTCTAAATCCCTCCTTTTCGTGAGCCTGCTCTGCTCTGATTTGGTCAGAGACGGCCCAGTCTGTTGTGATTGGTCGTTGCTGGCGACTCATTTTGGCAATTCAGAATCGTTTCTTTCTTTTAGGAGACAATAACTTTATTTGTCGTGCACTTTGATCTTTAAAACTTTGCAGACCTTTTACATTCACAAACAGCTATATTATATACACTACATGAAATAATAGGGCACATTAAATAAACATTATCACACTAGCAAGAGTGCTGTTGGTCTGAATACCAATAATTATAAATACATAATTTTTGTCTATTTTCAGAGGAAAGGTCGTCCTCCTGGTCCAGTTGTACAGTACGACAGAACAGCCCCGTACAGCACTCCGTAAGTTTCCTTTATATATATATATTTTTTTTTATCTGATTTCTCCATTTATTAAATATTCAAGCCTTTGACATTTTAAAACATATTCTGCAGAGCGAAAATCAAAGTAACCGAGCCAATAAAGAGAGAAGGACCTAAGGTAGATGTTTTGTTTAAAATGGCATAATAACTGAAACTGAAAAGTTTATATGATATTAATGTGTCTGTTTTGATGTCTGTATAGTGGGACCCATCCAGACTGAATGAGAACAGCACATTCGTTCTGGGATCCAGGGCAAATAAGTAAGTGTACAAGGGTTTGCTCAAATGCTTTCGGTCTTTTTCACTATAGTTGAACATTAAAGGGGTCATTGATTATGATTTCACTTTTAACTTTAGTTAGTGTGTAATGTTGCTGTTTGAGCATAAACAACATCTGCAAAGTTACGACACTCAAAGTTCAATGCAAAGGGAGATATTTTCTTTTACAGAAATCGCTTTTTAAGGACAACAACAAACAGCTGGACTACAACGAGCCTCTTCCTGGGTTTGTGACATCACAAACTCTAAAAATTTACATAAACCCCGCCCCCGAGAACACACAGCAAAGGGGGTGAGGCCATGTTGGGCTGCTTTAGAGAAGAGGAAGAGTTGTTGTAGTAGAGTGTTGTTGTCATGCCGTCATTTTACGCCGGACTGCTTCACAAACGAGGGTCAATTCAACACAAAAGATGAACATGACGGCACATGCTAGTGGATGAGTTGAATCAACTCCACAGCAACTACATAAATTTATCCACTAACCATTCAGAAACGTCCAGTTTCATTCTAAAAGTTGTAACTTCTTCCTGAGTCTCTCCATCAGTGTCGACTCCGGTTTGAACAATGTAAGGCTGAACACCGTTNATTATTATAAAGCGACGAGAATATTTTTTGTGCGCCAAAAAAACAAAATAACGACTTATATAGTGATGGCCGATTTCAAAACACTGCTTCAGGAAGCTTCAGAGCGTTATGAATCAGCGTGTCAAATCATGATTCAGATCACGTGTCAAACCGCTGAAATCACGCTGATTCATAACGCTCCGAGGCTTCCTGAAGCAGTGTTTCAACCGAAATATCTTAATTTGTGTTCCGAAGATCAACGAAGGTCTTACGGGTGTGAAACGACATGAGGGTAAGTAATAAATGACAGAATTTTCATTTTTGGGTGAACTAACCCTTTAACATGACGACACATGCTAGTCGATGAGTTGAATCAACTCCACAGCAACTACATAAATTTATCCACTAACCATTCAGAAACGTCCAGTTTCATTCTAAAAGTTGTAACTTCTTCCTGAGTCTCTCCATCAGTGTCGACTCCGGTTTGAACAATGTAAGGCTGAACACCGTCACTGACAATCCTCATTTTGGCTGCGTGAGATTCTCCAGCTTTGTTGTTGTTGAACAAGCTGTTAAAGCTCCGCCCTCTTCTGGAAAGCGGCCAGGAGCAGCAGCTCATTTGCATTTAAAGGGACACACACAAAAACGGCATGTTTTTGCTTATACACCCACACGGGCAAATTTGACAAGCTATAATAAATGATATGTGGGGTATTTTGAGCTGAAACTTCACAGACACATTCTGAGGACACCAGAGACTTATATTACATCTTGTGAAAGGGGCATTATAGGTCCCCGTTAAACAACATGTGATTTGGATGTATACATATACACAGTACTGATATTGTATATAATTTCAGAGCTTTGGGAATGGGCGGTACAAGAGGAAGAATCTACATCAAGCACGCAGAGCTCTTCAAGGTATGATTAGACTTTTATTTGAGCGTTAATTAAGCTGTTTCTGTGTTCATGCCGAAGTAGCCGTAATATCTTTTGTGTCTCAGTATGCCGCTGACGCTCAGGACAAACACTGGCTCTCAGAAAGACAACACATGAGAGCCACCGGTGGAAAGATGGTGAGGATATTATGTGTTTGTGTTTACAAAAAAATATTCGAATGAAGCAGTAAATCATATTTAAACTGTTTCTCTTCTCAGGCCTATCTGCTTATAGAAGAGGATATTCTTGATCTTGCCCGAAGTGACGACTACAAGTAAATAAGGACATTTTCTTACTAAATAAAACTTATAGAAGGGAATATGCATCGTAATATTTTCTCTGAATTCTTAGGGACTGTCCTGACTTGAAGCTGGATGAATTGAAACCATTTCTAGTGCCCATTTGGATGGTGGAGAAGATGCAGAAGGCAATGGACGCACAGAAAACAGAAAACGATCTTGCCGTTTAATGCCAACCTCGCCAGGCAAGTCGATGGACCACGGACACTCTTCAGTGTTATCAATTTCGCATAACTGTAACTTTTTGTTGTTTGTTTGGCCATGTTCACAGTAGACCCAGGCATTACGATCAAGTTGCCCAGGAATTGTTGTGTTTGAGGTTTATTTGGCAAATCAGATTTCCACATTTCATTTCATGGTACAGATCTGATTCCTTTTTTTTTTTTTTTCTATCAAAAAATGTGTGCTTTGTCATGACTTCGTATTTAAAGAATTGAATATCTAATGAGGCACATATAGAGCCTTAATGATTTTTTTTAAAATTTTGTGGTTAATGGACATTTTGTATGTTTGTTTTGTGTGCATTTGTGTTTTTTCCTGATAATTTTTTTTTATTTTTAACAAATGAATTTTATGAATTTGTCATATCTGCTTTAAAAGGGAACGTATTTAGTCATTTTCTCGCTTTTTAAATATACAACTTTATTCTAAAGAACAAAAGAGAAGCTACTTCCTTTAGCAGCATAATTATACAATGATCCGCGATATTTTTACCTTGGTATCTTTTGTAATCTTGAATATTTTTTACAAAAATTAAATGAAAAAAAAAAAAAAAAAAAAAAATTTAACNTTTTCTTACATTTTAAAAAGGGGGGAGGGGTATTTAAATTATTTTCTAAATGAATTTCATACCTGTTACACTCACCTACTGTATGTTATACTGAAAATGTAGAACGGTTTATGTAAATGTATTTACCAATAAACGTTTTGTGCTAAATGTTTTCGTTTTTGTAAAACTATGAGGAAACTAGCCATGATTCTCTGTAGAATGACTGACGGTTATAGACACGCCCACCCGGCTGTATCAACCAGTCAGATCAAAATATTTGTGCCTAGCTTCAATGCTCATTGGTTGCTATGCGATCGCTTTGTTCGTAATCGGTGCTTCTGATTGGTTGAAATGGTGATCAGGCGGAGAATTCCGTTAGGCAACCTAAGTTTAAACAAGGGGGCGGGATGTGATTTAAAAAATTCGTTGAGGAGTCGGTTAGTGTTGTTGACCGCATTGAACACAGCCGGTAATATGTCTATCATGTCAAGTAATATCGCTATGAATATATATTTAAAGTTGGCTTATATACCTTGTATTATGTTGCGGTATAAATTGGTTCGTTTATATGATTTATTCAGCGCATTCGCCAACTCGATAGGATAACGATTTGTTGTCGTTTATATTTCAGCGTTAAATAACTTGTGTATTAACTAAAGATATTATGTGTCGTTAGTTTTCGAAATACTTGTATTTTAGTAGTTATGTTTAGGTTATCGCTATCAAATGAGTAGGCCTTTAACGTTACCTCACATTTAAATGAGAAACCGTTTACTCTTTGAGAATCGAATAATTATTTCTGTCACTTTTTATATAAAACGAATTGGATTCGGCTTCTCGGGTTTCAGTCGGCTAGTGGAGCTCCCTAACGCAACGTAAACGTGTTTTCTGTGTTGTAAACCGTGTTTTTATGCTGTAGATGCGCATTAAAATCATTTTTCATGACAAACCATCGCAGATCAGACGCGATGGCCTCTCAGAATATGGATCCGGCAGCAGCCGCGTCAACAGCAGCGCTGAAGGGCAGCGAGACGAGCGGAAGTGTGTCCAAAGGATCCGTCTCTAAAAGGTTTGATTGTCCAGATATTCCCTTTAAGTGTAGTGAGAACTTGTGAGTGCTACATATATGAGCCATTCTCAGGAAGAAACGCATGTAGGATTTATATTGGTGTTATTTTCATAAATGGGATCAATACGATATTTCTGTAACAACTTGAATTCATACAGGCTTGTTTTATGCTTCTTTTGGAAACATTGGGAGTCTTTATCGGAACAGAATTTGTATTGAAATATTGTGTATTGTACTGGAATTAAAGGATTAGTTCACTTTTAAATAAACTTTTCCTGATCATTTACTCACCCCCATGTCATCCAAGATGTCCATGTCTTTCTTTCTTCAGTCGAAAATAAATTAAAGTTTTTTTATTTTTTATTTATTTATTTATTTTTTTTAATGAAAACATTCCAGGATTTCTCCTTTATAGTAGATTTGAATGGGCACCAAACAGTTGAAGGTCAAAATTAGTTTCACTGCAGCTTCAAATTGTTCTACACGATCCCAGATGAGAAATAAGGGTCTTATCTAGTGAAACCATCGCTCATTTTCTGAAAAAAATTGAAAATTATATAAGTTTTAACCATAAATGCTCATCTTGAACTAGCTCTCTTCTTCTTCTCTATTAGAATTCCAGCAGTGTAGACACTGCTAAGTGTATTACTGCCCTCCACAGGTCAAAGTTTTGAACTAATTTTAATATGCAATATGCTAGTTCAATAGTATATAACAATTAGTTAAAACTTTGACCTGTGGAGGGCAGTAATACACTTAGCAGTGTCTACACTGCTGGAATTCAAATAAAGAAGAAGAGAGCTAGTTCAAGATGAGCATTTAAGGTTAACTTGGAATGTTTTCATCAAAAACTTTAATTTCTTTTCGACTGAAGAAAGACATTGACATCTTGGATGACATGAGGGTGAGTAAATTATCAGGAAAAGTTTATTTAAAAGTGGACTAATCCTTTAAACAATATCACGTGAGCAAGTGTAACATGTGTTTCTGACACTCTGACAAGTGTTTCATTTGTCAAAAATGGTTCCAAAAGAATTCAAATAATCAAACTTTATGTAAAAGGAGTTTCAAAATCCTTAGTTTAAATGTGTTGTGATGTTGTTATTGGTAATCATAATTAGTGATCAACCGATATTTATTTTTTTAGAGCCGATACTTTTTGTTTATGTACCCGATAACCGATATGCAGAACCAATATTTATTTACTGTTATACTTCTGTTTGTGACACGATTACACCACTGAACTGAACAAACCATAACAATCACTCCCTCGTTGCATAGAAAACAAATCTTTTTTTATACACCAATCACTTGTTTGTTTTAATCTTCATATTACAAAAATAATTGTATTTATAAAAAGCATCAGCAGCAACACTAATGTTAACAATAAGCAAAATAAATGTAGAATGTCTAATGTTTTCAAATGGATATCAAGTCATATCAACTTTACAGAAATGTAATACTTCATTTTAAACTACAGTTTTAGTAGATTTATAAGCTGTTTAATTGGCTGTAGAGTGAAGAATAATTTGCTTTCCGACATGTGCTCATTCATGGCTGTATTATTTAATTCATGCAAAGTTACATCTTTATTGGGACAGGACTTGACGGATTATCTTACATGACTCCGTGAGCTTGTCTCTATTTCTCAGAGAAAAGCTGCATAAACTCGCTACATTTCAGGCATTTATGTAACATCTAATTTGTGCATTGTTAAATAAAGTTTACTTATTACAGCAAAGCAGGTTAGTATACTTTACCTGTGCACGCCGTTGTCTCGTCTCCCCTCAGATGTGCTGTAATGGCAATCATGCTCGCAATTCTCAAAACACCCACAAAATGGAGGGATTTATCGGTAAATCCGATATTACAAAACCAATATCCGATCATTGTAAAATGCTTAAATATCGGGGAAAATATCGGTAAATTGATATATCTGTCGATCTCTTATCATAATGGTCCTGTTGAGAGCTAGAATGTATTTGTTTTTTTTCCTCTTAGGGTCTTTTTGTTTACTGAATTCATATTTCAATAGGAATCCATTGGAACTTTTGTGCCTTGGGGGTGCTAGTTCCTAAATTTTTTCACTGCTGTTAATACCAATTTTAACACTTTTACGTGTATCTTGGCATCTGCAAATGACACAGAAGTCTCATTTGAAAATCTCTTTAAGTAAAATAAAGTTTAGCACTTGTTCTTTTTCTTATTCAAATTCATGTTCAATGTCTCCCCTTTCTCTCTGTAGGCTTCAGCAAGAGCTAATGACGCTAATGGTAAGACCTTGATATACAGCAGGTATTATGTTTGGTCTCTTTAAAGGGTTAGTTCACCCCAAAATTTAATTTCTGTCATTAATTAATCATCCTCGTGTCATTTCACACCCGCAAGACTTTCGTTCATCTTTGTAACACAAATGAAGATATTTTTGATGACCGAATGCTGTCAGATTTTGACAGACTTTGTAACTACAACTTTGACCAAAAAGTTCATAAAGAGATCGTAAAACTAATCCATATGAATCGAGCGGTTTAGTCCAGATTTTATGAAGAGACTTGATCGCTTTATATGATGAGCATGTTTAATTTAGGCAAACATTGATCAGCGAAAATAAGTAGAAGCTGACCTGAATGACGCACAAGAACAAACCTCTTCCAGCAGCTCAAATGTCCATTGTAACCACTGAGGTTCATTCTCGTGTGTTATGCAGCACGTTTGAGCTTCCGGAAGTGGTAGTTACAAAGGCAGTCTATGGAAGGAAATCTGACAGCATTCTGTCATCAAAAATATCTTAATTTGTGTTTCAAAGATGAATGAAGGTCTTACAGGTGTGGAACGACATGAGGGTGAGTAATTAATGACAATTTTATTTGGTGGTGAACTAACGATTTAACTGTAGTTGGTTAACTCAATGCTTTGTGTCAATGCAGGTGTCAGGAGACAAGGGGATTTCAGCGTTTCCAGAGTCTGACAATCTCTTCAAATGGATCGGCACGATAGATGGAGCTCAAGGAACGGTGGGAGTTGTTTTTCGCTTGGTGTCAGGAAATGTGATTCTTGCATGCAAGCTAATGTAGGTAGTCAGAGAATCTTGCGTAAATCCCTATTTATTTTTTCCTCTCTATTTAGGTTTATGAAGGTTTGAGGTACAAACTTTCACTGGAGTTTCCTAGCGGGTACCCCTACAACGCCCCTCGGGTGAAATTCATCACTGCTTGTTTCCACCCAAATGTTGATGAGAATGGTTTCATCTGCCTAGACATTTTGAAGGACAAGTGGTCTGCACTTTATGACGTTCGCTCCATACTACTGTCCATTCAGAGTCTACTAGGAGGTGGGTTCTGCTTTACCGTGAAAAACAAAGATTTGGTTCATTCTCAATACAAGAGTTATTTGAATTGAATTGGTCATGATCTTCAGGATGCTTACTTGAAATTAAACAACACAACAAGATTTTCTTTTATTCATGAAGTTTGACAACAATATGACTTCATTAGCTTTGGCAGCCTACTTATGATATGTAGAATCCTTTTAATTCAGATCTTGATTCTTGGGAGGTGAACTACTTTCTCTTGGTATAAAGCAGCATGTCTGTTTTCTGATTTGGGTTTTAAAGTAATTTACCCCAGACTAGCCATCTTGTCTGGATCGTTGTACTTATGAATTCTTGTTTTCAGAACCCAACAATGATAGTCCAATGAACTCTGCAGCTGCTGAACTATGGGATGACCAGGAAGGTAAGAACATGCCAGAATGAAGCAGTTTTTTGAAACTGCAGTGTTTTTAGAGAATTGTTTTTGAATTCTGCAATAAACTTACATGTTTCAAATCACTTTTGTTGCAGCCTTCAAAGCCCATTTGCACGCAACCTACAAGAAATGAACAAATGTCTGCCTCTTGTTTTGTCTGTTTTCTTGTTTGTATTAATGTACATTTTCTGTAATGGGTCTGTGTGTTTATTTCTGTGTTGTATTAAACTTGCCTGAATAAAATGCTGAATGAAATGTGCATATTGGAATAAAAAAGGTGGAAAATAAGACCAGATTGTTAAATATTTTATTTTTGATATTTACAATATAAAGGCTTTGTGGTGAATAACTGATCAGTGTTCAGTTGCATAAACATTTTCAGACTGTCTTAAGAACTAGACTGACCAACTAGCAGTTAGTCAATAGGTAATAATCAGTCTTACTTTTGGGGTTGAAATGAAACCAAGCAACTTTATTTAACTGGCATAAAGTTATTCCTAGTCTTAAAGGGATAGTTTGCCCAAAAATGTCACCATTTTCTCACACTATGATGTTCCAAACCTGTATGAATTTATTCTGTTGAACTAAAAAGATATTTTGAAGAATGTTGGTAACCAGACAGTTGACGGTAGCCACTGACTTCCATAGTAGGAAAAAAATACTATGCAAGTCAACGGTTCCCGTCAACTGTCTGGTTACCAACATTCTTCAAAATATCTTTTGTGTTCAGCAGAAGAAAGAAACTCGTACAGGTTTGAAACAATATAAGGGTGATTAAATGATGACAGAATTTTCTGGGGCTCGGTGGTGGAAATAGATAACTGACTTGTAAGACTAGTCAAAGCATCTTATGCAACTGGCCACAGAAAATAATTATAGTCTGAAAATTGTTCAAAATCTGCATTGAGTAAAAGGGTTTACAAAGTATGATCGTCAACAATTTAACCGGTTATTGCAGAATTCATGCATCTCAATTTCACCCAATTCCTGAACTTAGCTGAGCAGACAAAGTAGACAGCCTGCTTTGCAGTTGTGGTGATGGCAACAGCCTGATAAATTATTTTGAGACACCACCTCCACTTCCATCATGTCCTCCAAGCTTTCATCCTCTTCTTGCCCACCATCAGCTTCTTGTCTGGGTTCAACAGACCACAGTGGCACGTTAACTCTCTGGAGCATTTCTTCAAGCAGAACGTCAATCCCCCTTATATGGGTCTTCAGGTCTGGTCTTTCCGTCTCCTCTATTGATAACCACGGCGTCTGCACCATGGCTGCTCGAGCTGCTACTTCCGAAGTTCCACCTGCATAACCTGTGTTGACAAGGGCTTGTCGATCTTTGCGTTGGGTGAGGGGGAATATCTCTTGCAAGGCTTTGACCTTCTTTAGGTCCTGCTGGAAGTTTTCTAAGCTGGACAAGAAGATCACCCAAAGTCGTTCAACCTGTTCTTTGTCCTCTTGTCCTTGCTCCATTTCTGTCAGCAGAGTTAGCAGCCTCCGGTGAAGCCCTGAAACATGAGTCGGTCAAGTCAACTCTCAACAGTTTGAATGTAGCGTAATTGAATATGGCCAGCCGATGTGCAGAAAAATACTGAAAGAATGTAAAATTTCTGCACCGCTAGCGAAGTTTATTTTTGAAGTACTTGTTCTGCTTGTTTTTTTGTTTCTACTTGTCCTGTCTTACCTGAGCATATTTTATGAGCTACTGTCCTGGTTTCCTCCAGCTCCTCTCTAAGGAAGCTCCCATCTATGTTGCTCCCCAAGGAGGTTGCCATTTGCTGAAAGCAGGCTGTCACTTTGCTCAGGGCGGCCTGTGCCCGTTCACATTCATTCACCTGCCTCTTTCTGGTTTGGATCTCCACCACTGACTGCCGCCAGCGATTCATTACCACTGCTGTTGTGACCGACCTAAACTTGGCACAATATTTAAGAGTTATTGTTGGTCTTACAATCTCAGAATGGTTCTGGCTGATTCTTAAATAAAATAATTTAAATGATATATAGTTTTGGTCTTAAAGGGTTAGTTCCCCCAGAAATGAAAATTCATTAATTACTCACGGGTTTGGAACAACATGAGGGTAAGACTTTCGTTTATCTTCAGAACGCAAATGAAGATCTTTTTGATCAAATCTGAGAGCTTTCTGTCCCTCCATAGACAGCCTACGCGACTGAAACTTTGACACACAAAAGTTCATAATGAGATCGTAAAACTAGTCCATATGAATTGAGTGGTTTAGTCCAAATTTTCTGAAGAGACTCGATCGCTTTATATGATGAACAGATTTAATTTAGGCTTTTATTCACATATAAACATAAGTTCAACCGAACCTGATTGATGCACAAGAACAAAACATCATTGGTTCTCTTACGCTTCAAGTGTTTACCACTACTGATAAGTGAGTTGATGAATGTTTACATGTGAATAAAAGCCTAAATTCAATCTGTTCATCATATAAAGCAATCGTGTCCCTTCAGAAAATTTGCACTAAACCATTCAATACATATGGATTAGTTTTACGTGTTTTTCTCAATGAACTTTTAGAGGCCTCAAAGTTTCAGTTGCGTTAGCTGTCTATGGAGGGACAGAATGCTTTCAGATTTCATCAAAAAGATCTTAATTTGTGTTCTGAAGATGAATGAAAGTCTTACGAGTTTGGAACGACAT
This sequence comes from Anabarilius grahami, assembly GCA_003731715.1. Classification (NCBI taxonomy): domain Eukaryota; kingdom Metazoa; phylum Chordata; class Actinopteri; order Cypriniformes; family Xenocyprididae; genus Anabarilius; species Anabarilius grahami. The sequence continues at coordinate 2,778,220 of RJVU01057277.1, forward strand.
GAGGGTGAGTAATTAATGACAGAATTTTCATTTTTGGGTGAACTAACCCTTTAACTTGATGCAGTATGAAATTTTAAAATCTGTAAATAGTCAACTTTTTCTAATCTAATATCAATTAAATTAATAGATCATAACCATATCTTTTGTTTACAGAAATGTGGAATCATTTGCCTTTAATTTGTTAGGTATTTTAAAGTTCTCTTTTAAGAACTGTTGCAAACTTGTGCCTCTTGTTTTAAAAACAAACAGTAACAAGTGCTCTTATTTAACCTTATTTCTGATATCATTTTGATATGATAAAGTTCAAACTAAAGGTTAGCTGTTTGCATTTGTATACTAAAACATTTACTTTAGAAAAAAAGCCACTTACGGTTAACTGAGTCTCAAAGATATCCGTGTGATTTCATACCCCTCTAAAGCTTGCTAGCCGTTTTTCCAGTCCTGTTTCTCGGTGTGATTACATCCGTTTGAGACACTCCTGCCGACCTCCTTGTATTCGTATGCTCACCTGTTCTTTTTTTCCAAAGCATTTATAGAGGCCGGTCTTCAGGGACACTTGTTAAAATTAAGCCCAAACCTTGCAGTCCATGTTCCTAGAACACCTTGCGCTGTAGATCATTATGTCAAAAGTTTGTTCTTTTTCAGAAAGAATACAAAATATAGCGTTGGGAGGACAAGATTTTAGATCAAGAGATCCATGCATAATGACTTTGTGTGCGGTTGTCTGTATATATGTGTGTGTGATAATGTGTGTGCTGTGCACAGTGGTTTATGTGAAGTTAATTGTCCACAGGGAGAGTGGTATGGTATTGGGGAGGAACAGACGGGGATCCTTTATTGACTCTCTTGTGCTTACTTGGGCTTGTTTGAAAGCTGTGTCACTTGATGCAACACATATGCTCCCATGGGTTAAGTCTCCTGAGCAACACCAGTAATATTAGTTCATTCAGTTAGCAAAACAGCAAAGCTGTAATAGGCACTGAAATAATTCCTTAGTCATATAATCTGCTTCACACTCAAAATTGTGATGTAGGAGGGTATTGTTTGTATAAAGTATGATTCATTAATAGCTATTTTTTTTTATATTTTAAGATGCCAGTTGCAAATGCAATGTATCCTTTTTGTTGTTGTCTTTTTCCAGAGCTATAATCTACCAGTCTTCAAGTATGGTAAGTGGACTTCAGAGTTTAATTCAGAATTGTGTTAGATATGGAAGAATCTTTATTGAATATCTTACAGGTGGCTTTAAAGTATTTGTCCATTCTCATAGCAATGACAAACACAAATTCACTTATTTTACATATACATTACAGCTTGGCCATTGACATGCCTTACAAAGGCAACTAGGAACTTCAACGAGAACATTGAGACAATGATTGAAATTATACCACAGATATTCCTAAAATAACAGAAAATGAACAAATTCATCTAGTATTATTGAACACATCCTGTGGTTTCCATATTAAAGAGCGGAAGGACTTCATTCTCTGTTGCGTGTTATTTATATCACAGTTGTTGAAGACCCATTGGGTGAGCTAAATGCGATACAAAAACCACAGCGTTTTGATGCAGTCCAAAATCAATACCTTCAGCTTGCATTGGTAATCAAATGCTAAAGTCAAGTATAGTTGGCCCTGCATACAATGTGAGGTGATTTACAAGGAGTTTACTGGTAGATGCTGGTATAATCTGGTGTGACGGAAAAAATGGGGTGTCTGGGGTTAGCAGATATGCATCAGTCATTTGGCTTTTGTTCTTTTACAGGTCTTGCTAGTTCAGCCCAAAGACAGTGGGGTGCTATGTGCCGATGGCCTCCATGATCTCGTGGCACAGACATTGGCAGAAGCCATAGAATACGCAAAGGACCAGGGTGGAGGGCACTAGGCTGACCAGGATCACTCCCATTGTGAGCTGCTGGATCATCAGCAAGTAGATCCCCAGTGGCAGAGAGCTGAAGTAGACCAGGCAGAGGAAACCCATCAGAAAGCGGGGAACCGAACGGGAGGTCCATGCCCGGCACTTCTGCACGGGCAGGTGGCAAGGCAAGGAGTCCAGGCTGGCTGGCCGATACAAGCGTACCATGTTCAGCATGCTCATAGAGTCCGAGGACTGCGACTCTCCAGGGACTTCCATGATTGTGATGACGAGGCAATCGGAGGAGCTGTGGGCCTGCTCACCTCCGCTCAGACTGTTGGGCGTCAAAAGGACCTCACCGCTGGGTGCGGTACCGCTCTTTCGCGCTCGGTCCTGGTAAGTCAGAATGGCCAGAATGTTGCTGTCATCTTGAAGAAGCCAGATCTCCTCATCAGGGACGTGAGTCTCGTGGCGACAAAAGGGGCAGCTGATGATGCTCGGCGATGAGTCCAGCTCCACCATCTTCTTAAGACATTTGGCACAGACGCGGTGCAGGCAGCTCAACACCTTGGGCTTGCGGGCTCGGGTATCAAAGCGATTGTAGCAGATCTTGCACTCCAGTTCCTCCACTGTGTAAATCACAGGCGCCTGGGAGCCCTCAGTCTCTGAGTCGGACTTCTGGCTCATCCTGAGAGATTAAGTGCGGCAACAGCCGAGGGGACTGGAAGAGCCAGGAAGCAGGTGCGAATGTTCAAATTAAGCAGATTTTAGTACGCTATAGGAGCAGCACCTGAGCACTGTCCTTGGTAGCCCTTGTTTTGTTTTTTTTTGTCTTTGGTTTTTTTGCTTTGTTTGTTTTTCACCAAAAACAATTGCTTAAATTCATTTTTTCCAAGAGCTTGCAGCACATAGTGATGATTAGAGGTCCACAGAAGCAAAACTGAGTCCTAACAGAAAGCTTAACACAATTTATATGTCCATGATATGACACCCTGATATATTTATGACAAGCAAATTATGCTAAAAATACAATATAGAAATTCAGTGCATGCTAAATGAGTATGTTCATTCACTGTTCGCATGCAATTCAAAAACTTACGTGGGTTTTTCCAGCATTATTTAGAGAAAGACAAAACCGAACAGACAATAAAGAAATAAATATATTGACACCAGAGAGGTCCAAAAATATTCCATCACAGGGCTGTCAAGCGTCTGCCAATTCCTGTGAAATCAGAGTCTGGGCAAAGAGCAGATTTTTGAGTTGTTATCCATAGTTGATTCTGGAGTGAGGTGGAAGAATGGCAGATTCAGATAAAGTCAGCAGAATCATCCTGAAAACTGCCAGATATTTTCTTTCAGTAATGGCTACACTTGATTATGACCTTCAACTATGAATGCTCATATTGGAGTTCTTGAAGATATTTGTTCATTCTGCAAAAAAGAGAAGAGACAGAGTTGTTATCTAGATACAATAAGAATGCAATTGATTCAAAATTAATGTCAACACATTGCAGGGAATAGCTTGCTATCTAGACTTACCTTGTGTGAGTAAAACCCTTGTAATGTCATTGAGCCAGCACTGCTAAAAACCCTTTATATTCATCAAGCCCTTCCTATCAGGCGTATCAAAGTATCAACATAGGGGTGGGTGTGTGTGATAGAAAGCATGCACACTGCCCACCAAAAGCAGTTATAGTTGTTCCTCCTAGTATTCATATTTATGGCCGATCATTGATCACGGTTTTTAAATGACAAATTCCTAAACTTTTACCCCAAATATTTGTTACATCTTTGTAATTAGAGGGAATGTTTAGAGGTAATGCTCATATGTGCTCGACAAACATAGGCGTGGCGAACCACTCAAGTGAAGGCTGACTGAGAGCATATAAAGTTGATTATATATGTAATTAGCTCCTGTATTTCCTGATTCCCTGTGGACGTGACTCACTCCGATCTGACACTGAGAGGCAAACAAGTGATGCAAGTGGATGTTAACATAACAAGAGCGTGGCGAACATGCAAATTTAATTTCCCACAACGAAACATTTCATTGTTTTTTCTGCATCTCTTTCCATGTCTCAAAGCGCAGGTTGTTAGAATTTGAAGCCGGTCTATAAATAGCACTTGTGCGGCGCTAAGAGGATACAGTCCCCCCCCAACCTTGATGACTGTGATAAGGACTGTCACACACTCACACACACACTCATGTTCAACATTCGAGGACACAGAGATGCACTGAAATTATGACTTTGACATTATATGGCAGCTTGTCTCTAAGGGTTTTTCAGCTAGGTCACATAAATGGCAGCAGACAGTCTGTTGAATAAAAGCCAGTGGGTCAAACATGACATCCAAGATGAAGTGAGAGGAGCGAAGGTTAAAAGAACGCTACCGTCACACAAAATTTATTTGCCATTAAAACGGCAGCGAGTCAATACATGCTAAGGGCACGTCTACATTTAGCTGAGTAATCAATGCTTTTGCAGTGGAATATATTAACGGTGTTATACTTAGGTCATGGCTGCAGTTTTTGCAAGTGGCTTGTGAATAAAGGTTCTTATTCAGATTAGTAATGTGCTATTTTTAAATGCAATTTGTGTGATGCTGAAATTCAGGGGCTGGATCTGCACTTATCATTATGTTGGCTTTAGAAAACATTGGCAAGAAAATCGAGGGTGTGCAGCCCGGAATGGCAAGCATCTGCCTAAATTAGTTAATGCTTCCATTTGTGGAACACGTCTTACGAAACCTTCACAAACATGTCGGCATGGTATTTCAACCCAAAATAAAGAAATTATTTAGCTAGTTTTTAGGATAACTGAAAGATATGTTTTTCATTATTTTGTTCATGATAATTAAGGACATCTTCCCCATGAATTGTGTAGAATATATATATATATATGTATATACAGTACTGTGCATAAGTCTTAGGCACGTCAGTATTTTCACCCCCCAAAAAGGGTTTTAAGACAGTTATTTATATATTTTGTTGTAGTGTGTCAGTAGGAAATATCAGTTCACATTTCAAAACTTTCATTTTGCCATTAATTGTAATAATCCAGTGAGATTTTTGAATGCACAAGGAGTCTGACAACAGCCGGTGCTCCACACGGAGATCTGATCTCACCATCATCGAATCTGTCTGTGAAGAAACAGATGAAACTGAGACAAACTAAATCCAGAAGAAATGTGGACGTGTCTCCAAAATGCTTGAAGAAAACTTCCTGCAAAGATACCTGAAAAAGATGCGCAAGTGTACCTCGACAAAAGCTTTCTTAAATTGTTTTAAACACAAAGGGTGGTCACACCAAATATTGATTTGATTTAGTTAATAGAAGTTAATTGATAAATAAAATCTATTTATGACAGTGCCTAAAACTCTTCACAGTACTGTATCTTTGCAGGCAGGTTTCTTCAAGTGTCTTAGAGACACGGCCACAGTTCATCTGGATTTAGTTTGTCTCAGTTTCATCTGTTTCTTCACAGACAGACTCGATGATGGTGAGATCAGATCTCCGTGTCGAGCACCGGCTGTTGTCAGACTCCTTGTGCATTCAAAAATCTCACTGGATTATTACAATTAATGGCAAAATGAATGTTTGGAAATGTAAACTGATATTTCCTACTCACACACTACAGCAAAAGATATAAATAATTGGCTTAAAACCCTTTTTGGGGGTGAAAATACTGACGTGCCTAAGACTTTTGCACAGTACTGTATATATCACTAAAATTTAAAAAAGAGCCACCTCAGAGGGCTGAAACTAAATTCTGCAGGAAGGTACAGATCTCCAGGCGAAGGACTGATCTAAAACTAACAGAAAGGTCAAGTTCATCCTCAAGGGCGTCTCTTCATATATCAATGGTAACATTTCTTCATTTTTATTGTTATTTGCTATCATTTCATATCAACTAGCATTAAGTTACTGTGTTGAAGGTATAGTTCACCCAAAAATTAACATTATCCCATGATTTACTCACTAAAATTTAAAAAGCATTCTTGACTGAAGTGATGAGATTTATGAAGAAAAAAAATGTGCTTAATTGTCATGAAAATGTCCGAATGAAAAATAGGCTTAATTGTCTTTATGCAAAATGTAGTTTCCTTTTATTATTATTATTATTATTTTGGGAAATTCACTCACAAACTCTCAATCCTGAGGTCTGCAATGAAAAATCAATGTCTATCTGTTTAAATCATTGTCTGTTCAGGATGTCTGAGTGTCATGTTTCTAAAATAATTACATTTGAATAGTGAAAATGATGAAAAGTATCAGTTGGTGTTTGTCATCATCTTGCTTTGGTGACCTGTAGTGCCAGTAACGGCAGGAGACGATTGCGTCTGTGTGTAGGCTATGTGTTTGTGTGAGAAGCGGAAATAAAGATGCAAAGGGCGTTCACAGGAAAACACCATCTGTGTCCTGGTGCTGTGGGTTACATAAACAATACCAGCTCACCTGCCGGCTCCAATGTTTACCTCAGCCTTTTGAGGAGCATGCAACCCTTCTGAAATGCTTCTTATTTTAAATGTTAATTTGAACATTGATTTTCAACTATTTTAATTAAGTGCAATCTCTAACAACTTCATGTTTAGTTTAAATGGGATAAAAAATAATGAAGATAATGAATCTCTGAATTTAGAGCCTAGATGCATGTTAAGGATCACTGATCAGTCATTTAAGTCAAACTGTTAGATTAGATATGCCGATAAAGCCTATTTAGTGTAAAACAATAAAAGGGCAAAATTTTCTGAGAGCTACTTGTACCGCATAACCACCTGACTGCTGCAGATTTATTCAGGCGTTGATAGTGTTTCCATATAGAACCGCATAAGTCATCTCTAATTTACAGTAATTACGACATGGCGTGAATGCAGCATTTCCTTTTTAGGTCCTGACCAAGACAGTTAGCTTTTTTGCGCTATTGCAACAAAATTCACATTAGATGTGTAACTGATGCTTGAGAATCACAGGCAGGTAAAAGGGCTGAAAATAAATTCTGCAGGAATGATCTAAAGTTCATCCTCAAAGGCGTCTCTTCATATTTCAATGGTAACATTTCTTCATTTTTATTGTTATTTGCTATAATTTACGTAACTAGCATTAAATTACTGTGCTGAAGGGAGAGTTCACCCAAAAATGAAAATAATCCCATGATTTACTCACCCTCAAGCCACCCTAGGTGTATATTACTAACTTCTTTCAGACGAACACAATCAAGAGATATATTAAAAATATCCTAGCTCTTCCAAGTTTTATAATGGTTGTGAAGCGGGGACCACATTTTGAAGCCAAAAAAATGCTTAAATAAGTAAAAGTAATCCATATGAATCCAGCTCCAGGGGGTTAATAAAGACCTTTTGAAGGGAAGCAATGCGTTTTTGTCAGAAATATATCTCCGATTGTGTTCGACTGAAAGAAGATACTCATATACATCTAAGATGGCTTGAGGGTGAGTAAATCATGGGATAATTTTCATTTTTGGGTGAACTATCCCTTTAACTATTGGCAATATTTTAGAAAGGCTACATTACAACAGTAATGGCAATAGTTATCTGGCCTGTGTGGCCTGGTGATTATGAAAACAACATTTTCTTTTCTTTTCTTGTTTTTTGTTTGAACTGCGAAATAAGACCTGGGATGTGTATAAAGAAATTCAATTGGATGATAAGTGTCAAAAAATTATCTTAATTTTAGCACTGAGTTCAACATCTTGACAGGAATGAGGTGTGTCATCAGCCAGAAACGCACCTACGACTGATTTCTGTGCAAAACTAAAGAGATTAAATGCACAATACAGGTAAATAAATCTCCTATATCAATTTACTGTGACCAATAATTTAATTTATCCCAAGACTGACAGGAACTCATCGCACCCAGTGGAGCCATCCGGACAGCACTAAATGTACCTTTGTCCTGACAACTGAACGGAAGATATCTGACTGTGATGAAGATAAACTACTATAGAAGCATTACAGATACAATTTCAGATCTGTTCAACATGTTAGAAGAGCTTTTTAAAAGCAATAACAAAGAGTTGCTATTAAATATATTGTGCAACCACATATCTACTACAGTGCAACTGAAGAAAACGTGCAAATAGAAAAAACAGCAAATTAAGAAAACATCTTCATCAGTTTGACAACACATGTGCTGCAAATACTCACAACACAACCAAATACAGAAACATGCTGCAAAAGTTCACAACGCAACCAAACAAATGCACTGCAAATACTCACAACGCACATACGATCAGGATGTTAAATAAAAAAACTCACCTTTCAGGTCATCGACAAACACCACTGACAAGTAGACATTGAATAATAAGCATGTCCCAGCCAGGTTTGTCACTTGTGTCCCCTTGAAACATTTCTGTTGTGGTCTGTGCTATGTTGTGATTATTTATTCAAATCTATTGTCAAACTGATGAAGATGTTTTCTTAATTTGCTGTTTTTTCTATTTGCATGTGTTTTCTTCAGTTGCAGCATGTTGAGCTCTCTCAGCCACCGTCTAAGGTATCTTAGAAGGTATTTTTTTAAAGGGAACCTATTTCACAATATGTAATATAAGTCTCTGGTGTCCCCAGAATGTGCCTGTAAAGTTTCAACTGAAAATACCCCACAAATCATTTATTATAGCTTGTTAAATTTGCCCCTATTTGGGTGTGAGCAAAAACACCCCGTTTTTGTCCCTTTAAATGCAAATGAGCTGCTTATCCCGGCCCCCTTTCCAGAAGAGGGCGGGGCTATAACAGCTTGCACTTCGGTTGCTCAACAACAAAGCTGGAGAATCTCACGCAGCCAAAATGAGGATTGTCAGTAACGGTGTTCAGCCTTACATTGTTCAAACCGGAGTCGACACTGATGGAGAGACTCAGGTACAACTTTTAGAATGAAACTGGACGTTTCTGAATGGTTAGTGGATAAATTTATGTAGTTGCTGTGGAGTTGATTCAACTCATCCACTAGCATGTGCCGTCTTGTTAATCTTTTGTGTTGAATTGATCCTCGTTTGTGAAGCAGTCCGGCGTAAAATGACAGCATGACAACAACACTCTACTACAACAACACTTCCTCTTCTCTAAAGCCCCGGGTATACTTCACTTTCCGTGCTCGGACGCGTCTTGCACGCAGTTGTGTCCGCGCATCTTTCAAGGTATACTCAACCACGGATGCGCATGGAAAACTGGGTTCGACACATGCACAGTACAACTTTTTTCTATACTCTACCAGACATCAGAGGGCAGCACTGAGTCATGTCATCAACGGGACATTCTCTAGGGCAAGATCGGAGAAGAAAAATAGTGCATCCACCATTGCAACATAGTTCAGAAGATACACAAAGAGAACAAGACTCTAAAACGATGGAGAAGGATATGCTTCTTAGTTGACTCGTCTGGTTTCAAGCGTGTTGTTTTTAAATCACTCTTTGACGACTGCACACCGTGCTCAGTACTGTGCGTATTGCCACCTAGTGGACTCTTCTGTCCTGCTTGAGCATGCGCTGTTGCACGCGCACCGTCCGCGCGGTCTCGAAATTTGGACCGCACGCGGATGCACGGGCGAAAATTACGTCATGCGGACGGTGCACGAACGCAGACGACCGAAGTATACTCAGGGCTTAAAGCAGCCCAACATGGCCTCACTCCCTTTGTTGCGTGTTCTCAGGGGTGGGGTTTATGTAAATGTTGGTGTTTGTGATGTCACCAACCTGGGAAGAAGCTTGTTGTAGTCCTTAAAAAGTGATTTCTGTAAAAGAAAATATCTCCCGTTGCATTGAACTTTGAGCGTCGTAACTTTGCAGATGTTGTTTATGCTCAAACAGCAACATTACACACTAACTAAAGTTAAAAAAGTGAAATCATAACCGCCCGTTTAAACAAATTTCATTTAGGCACTGTGCAGAAGGTTCACTTTTTTTTTTTTTGTAGTTGTTCCTGATTTTATGTGACAGCTCAGTGGTGATTTCACATGCGAGTTAGCCATTCTATTCACTCAAGCGCAGGTTTAAAACCCACACAGGTGACCAGTGGCCTAGTTTCTGAGTCCTGAAAGACGGGGTACATCTACATGTGGGCCCAGATTTGGAAGGGAGATATTTTGTAATGGCAGCCACTGCCTTAAAGACATCAACTAAAAGTCGTAAATGATCAACCCGTCCTCAAGTGACCATTGGGTTTTGCTAAGACATGTCTTTTAGCAATCAGGAACACTGCCAGACTGAACACTGTTGCCATAAATAAGTATAATCGGGGTTGAGATGCAAAGCACTTCAAATCTTTCCATCTTTAGCACACGTTCTTCGTGAAAGCTAGAACTGAATCCTTTTAGACAATAATGTTGCTCTTAAACATATATTATAGTTTTAATAATATGTTTGTGTCTCGCATCTAGAACTGACTCTTCAAAGTGGCCGACTCTATTAATGATGGCGTTCGAGAGGCTTTTTCAGTGAGGTAATTACAATTCATCCTCCACATAAGACATTATATAACATGCTAAGACTCTCTCTGCCTCTTACTTCTCTCGATGACTGTATTTGCAGTTCATTAGTGAAAAATCTGATACAGATATCATGTACTCAGTACAATAACTCTTCAAATCAATCAAATTCTTGTCAACTGACTTGTGCATACTGTAATCAAAGACATAGGCATGTAATTATTTTATTCATTCAACTATTTTGGGGTACAGACTCGTATTCAATTGGGAGAATGATTTTAGTATCTATCAGTTAAAATATCAAGACTTATGAGAGATGTACAGTGCATTTGTTATTGATCCAGTAATGATAAATGACAGGAAAACCCATGCAAATTACATGAGCTGTTTATAAAACCATAAAAGTGAGATACTGTTTCATGAAATCACTTACAAACAATACAGAAATTACTATTTTGCATCATTTAGATACAAATATATTCATTAGCTACGCCGGTTTAGGTCCAACAGGTATTTTTATATTTATCGTTTCGAGTGAATTTTATTAAAGGGCAACAGAAGAACAGCAAATATATCCAACTGATATTGAAAATCGACTCTAGTTTTTGCAATAAACAAACACAAGTAATCGCATAAATAACGATGTCTGTCGTGTGATGTTTTATTGTTATTGACGATTTTAACATCGTACCGTCGCTTTTCTAACTCATACGTCGTTTTAATAATTAAATGACAGCTCGGATAAATGTAATTAATTATTAAAACGAATTTGCTACACGTTTGCCTTTGGAAAAAGTCGCGTTCGGCGGCGTCGGAAATGTCAATCGATTGCGTTGCGAGGAAACGCAGCTACGCAAATAATCATTTGATTTAAATGAATAATTGAATGAACAGAAGCACGGTTTATATGCATATATAATCCGCAGTTATCGCCAATGACACTCACCCTCAGGTCTTGATTGCGGCTCGTTTCCAGCTTCGTCCCTCCAGTCCGATATTACAGTCGTCCATTACAGCTACATTTTCTTTTTCTCATCGCTTTGTGGTGAGTCACAGTCAATCTTGAGGTCCCATCTGTCCGACCACAACTGCTACATCCCCCTCATTGCGGTAATGCTACAGCACCAGAAGCTGCACGGATTTCTCCTCAGTGGTTGCTGTGGCAACAGCGCGAGCTCGGACCGGTGTCCACTGAACTAACGCGTTTGACTTTCTCTTACCGGACGCACGTGAGCGAAGACAGGCTACTTTAACGTTGTTTTTCACACGCGAATGGGTCATTCTACAATTACACTGCCTATTTTTTTTTCTTTAAAATACTCATGAAGCACATATTACATCTACTGTGCTGTTTTAGCATAGTAATTAATGTGTCTTATATTTCATATAAGGTCATAAAGAAATGCATTGAATGTAATTGTGATGCATGCTCTTTTTGTCAGTGCATGGTGTTACACTTGGGAACCAGTAACACCCCTGAGAGTAACACTTATTGAATCGGTTAACATGGCGGATGACACAGCAAAAACAACAAAGATTAACAACCTATTATAAAATGCATAATGGTTACAACACTGACAATGAGCCTAGAAGAACATACAGCTGTGAAATAAGGAGGAGATTGTAAGGAAATTGTTAAATTAGTCAAATTTAACAGTTAAAATGTCAGTGTCATTAATGTAAAATACTAAATAAACTATTGAATTAAAAAATGTATTTTGCCAGTTTAGTTGATGATCATTGAATAACCGATGACGGACAAAGCAGAATATAAGTTTTAATGAAAGCAAAGATGTGTGAAATGTAGGCCTATCTAATTAATGTAAATACCAAATAATAACCCCATTAATTAATTGCAATAGATATTAAATGTAAATATAATAACACTAGTAACAGCATGCCACTTGGGAACTCCTGCGCCAATACTGGGTGGCTCATCTTACCCCAAGGGTCTAATTTTATCCTTTTACTTCAAAATAAAAACTATAAATTTTACTCCAAAGGTCTAAAAACATGAATTGTTCATTCATTAATGTAAAATACTAAATATACTATTGAATTAAAAAATTTATTTTGCCAGTTTAGTTGATGATCATTGAATAACCGATGACGGACAAAGCAGAATATCAGTAAAACACATTCATTTGAAAGGTAAAATTATTCTGACTTATATACAAGCATATTTACTGCCCACATATTTTATTTTCTGCCCATATTTTAATTGAAGATATGTCATAATGAATGCAAATGTAATGATTTCACTCAACTAACCCATAAGTTTTAATGAAAGCGAAGATGTGTGAAATGTAGGCCTATCTAATTAATGTAAATACCAAATAATAAACACCATTAATTAATTGCAATAGATATTAAATTGAAATATAATAACACTAGTAACAACATGCCACTTGGGAACGCCTGCGCCAATACTGGGTGGCTCATCTTACCCCAAGGGTCTAATTTTATCCTTTTACTTCAAAATAAAAACTATAAATTTTACTCCAAAAGTCTAAAAACATGAATTGTTCATTCATTAATGTAAAATACTAAATATACTATTGAATTAAAAAATTTATTTTGCCAGTTTAGTTGATGATAATTGAATAACCGATGACGGACAAAGCAGAATATCAGTAAAACACATTCATTTGAAAGGTAAAATTATTCTGACTTATATACAAGCATATTTACTGCCCACATATTTTATTTTCTGCCCATTTTTTAATTGAAGATATGTCATAATGAATGCAAATGTAATGATTTCACTCAACTAACCTATAAGTTTTAATGAAAGCAAAGATGTGTGAAATGTATGCCTATCTAATTAATGTAAATACCAAATAATAACCCCATTAATTAATTGCAATAGATATTAAATTGAAATATAATAACACTAGTAACAACATGCCACTTGGGAACTCCTGCGCCAATACTGGGTGGCTCATCTTACCCCAAGGGTCTAATTTTATCCTTTTACGTCAAAATAAACACTATAACTTTTTATGCAAAGGTCTAAAAACATTAATTGTTCCATTAACAAATAGACATAAAAACGTTGATATTCAACATAATCACTATTTTCAAGGGGCACAAAATTAGATAAAATTACTAAATTAAAAATAGCGTATCCATTTGAGTGCTGAGATGAGTTTTTTTTTTTTTTTGTCATCTATGGTCAGGAGAAAAAGATTAAGTTGGGGGGGGTCATCTTACCCCAACCTACCCTAAATGTCTGGTGCACATGACTAATATAAACTAACCATGATACAATTGTACAATTATTTGCAGTTCTGTGGTCAGAAAATGCATTTGGGATTTGTTTTAGATGCAAATGTCATGTCAAGTATTCATTTTGATTAAAAATAAGGCATTCAAAGGTCAGTCCAGCAGATGGCGCCATTGTTGTTGCTAAGGAACCCTTATAAGGTGACATGAGGATGGACAGGTGTAAACGGCAGGAATCACTGTAAAAACAAAGACTCGCATCATTTGCATCTGTCATTCTAAAAATATCCGCGCGGCTCCTTTAAGAGTCTGACAGGATTATTATAATCGATTTATTCCAATAGACATTACACCTTCAATCATAAAGACCCAAATCGTAATACACGAATTCGTTCTTGTAAACAAGCAGCACGATGAAAGCATAACCTAGATGAAGTAGCCTATACTCATTAAATATGTCTGTTATTCAGATGTGAATAAATACACGAACTTTGTTTACATCTGAGGATGTCTTGAGCTCGTGCGCTTCTTTTAACGAGTATAGACTATGATAAAACTTACACGAATCTCACTTATTAGTGTGTTCTGCAGTTCTGAGAATCATTTTCTATAATATTCTGACGAAAAAAAAAAAAAGTCGTGTACCTGTTTGGTTTATTCTTAGTTTCGGTCGCAGAGTTTTCTGAGGGAGTTTCTTTTCAAACAGGAAGCTGCACAGCATCTCTCGCGCTCTCACACGCAATCGAATCATCAGTAGAGCGCGAGCGCAGCTGACTGACAGTTGGTTCCGTTGCCTTAGAAACTAGCGTAACTAACCGTTTTTATTTTCGTTGAAAACTATCGTGGGATCGATTAATTGAAACCTTTTATTTTCTTTTTACTTTAAAAATAACTTTTTTTTAAGGGAAAGTTGGTTTGAAAACTTGTCCAATGAGTAATTTTTACGAAAATCCCGACGGTCAAGAAGAACTGGACTTTCCATTACTTTTCTTGTACAACCAACCTGGCAACGACTTGCCTCCAGATGACCAAGGTTAGTCATTTTGATATCACTAATTGTTAATCATAATTTTATTTAGACCTTTTGCCCATAACAAGTTTTTCTTCTTATAACTTAGCCTAATTATTAAGTTGGCTTGAAAAAGCTATATAAACATATTGTTATTATTCTTCTGACCGAACATTTGAACACTATCTCCTCCTAGAGCTTTAAAGCTACAACCACCAAACTTGGCTCAGACCTTCAGACTGTTCTGACTCGGGTTGCTATATCTTTTCAAACTGATCCGACTTACGGTTTTCCTAAAAATGCTGATCAAATCTTGGAAAAACTCCCATAGACTTGCATTGAAAATCTGAACATTCCATCAACCTCCAGCTGTCACAAATTTAAATCAAAACACACTGAAGCCCATTAAACTCAATGAAGCTTCCATTCTATGTACTATTACTGAGCCATTTAAACCCATTCAAACTCATAAACTAACTAATTAACTAACTATCTATCTAACTTTCTAACTATCTAACTTACTATCTATCTAACTAAATAACTATCAATCTAACTTATTAACTATCTAACTTACTATCTATCTAACTAACTAAATAACTATCAATCTAACTTACTAACTATCTAACTTTCTAACTATCTATCTAACTATCAATCTAACTTACTATCTATCTAACTAACTAAATAACTAAATAACTATCAATCTAACTTACTAGCTATCTAACTTAATAACTATCTATCTATCTAACTATCAATCTAACTTACTATCTAACTAACTAAATAACTATCAATCTAACTTACTAACTAACTATCTATCAATCTAACTAACTATCTACACACACTCACATACTCACTCACTAACACAATATCTAGCTTTTAAACTACTAAACTAAAACTTAAACTATTTCAAACTTCAAGCTTTTCAAACTACTCCAAACTTTCTGGCTAGGCTTTTTCAAGCCAACTTAAAGTTTGTCTACGAACTTTACTCATCTACTTTTACTTGTTGACTATACAAAGAAAATAGTTGTCTTTGTATTAGTCATTTATCTTACCAAAAGAGAACTATAATACAGTAATGATACTTTATCATACTATGGTGCTGTACGGTTACCATGTATTATGATAGTCTAAAGGTAATTCAAAGAATTCAACATAATATTTTTTGATAAACCATGGTATTACCATGGTAACATTTTGCATTTCAATTTTGAGTTGGAGTAGAAGATGCATTGGGTTCAAAAGTGGGTTACACACATTATGTGAAACCATAGTGGAAACTTTAACTGCAGCTAAACTGTTTTGTTTTCAAGTACGAGTATAAAAAGACCCTACTTAGTTTACAGGAAACATTCAGAATTTTCTGAACAGGTTATAATGCTGTGGTGAATTGGCTAATAATGTGTTTTAACTTTTGTTTTTTGTAGCTGATGAGTCTGGCGTCCCCTCCATCCATGGCACCAATCAAACTTCCCCATGCATTCATCAAGACCCTTCTCTTTACAGTGAAGAGTCCATTTCCCATCTCTCTCACCATCATTTCCCTGCCAATGACCTTCTCACTTACGAACAATCTGATCTCAGACAGTCTCTCGGTCACGCCTCCTTGCTTGCCGCCCACCCTGGAGCCCTCCCAGGCAACAGCCCGAGAATTGAAATCACCTGCCCTGACCTGCACCACCATGACCATGTCCTCACCAACCCTGTGAACATCAATCGGCCAATGCTTACCGTGCCAGGCTACGACATGCCCTACAGGGAGAGCCAATGCCTCAGTCCGGCTAGTAGCACCTCCTCTACTAGCTGGCATTCAGAAGGCTATTCTCCAGGAACGTACTCTCCCTGCATCTCTCCTGGAGGTGGTGAAGGAAGTCTGGTCGGAGTGACTGAAGCCGACCTTTGCCCGATGATGCAGGCCATCCAAGCCTCAGGTTCTCCCAACACGTCCCCTCGCACCAGCATCACAGAAGACACCGTCCTCGACCGCCGCTCATCCTCTCCACGTTCTCGCTCGGCTTCTCCGCAGGGCAAACGCACCTACGTTCAGACTCAAAATCTCCATTTTGGCCTAGACGAGCCCACTGAGTTATATGCATTGGCAAACTTGGAGGATTCCATGAACAACCTCAGCAGCTTGACTAAACCGATCCCTACTAAGATTGTCAGGCCTAATCTAGAGTATTCTGTCTACACGGAAAGCCAGGCGGGCATGTTCCCAACCATGACGGAAGTGAAAAAGGAATTCACTGTGGAATCGTGCTATTTCATGCCAGCTAACTGGTCCAGTCAGGCTCTCGCAGGGGTTTGTAGGTATGAAATGACCGATCGATAACCAGTCAGTGCAACAGTCTTACATTTATTCATTTAGCAGATGCCTTTATCTACTTACAAATGAGGGAAAACTCAATCAACTGATTATAACCAAAGACTTTATATATAGAAAGACAGTGCACTCGTATTATTATGAATGGGAGAAAGTGCAACGTGCAATATGGCGTAATAAGCCCCGCCTTCTAAATAAGAGCCAATCGCCGATTGGTAAAGTCAGCGTGTCACTGCAGCTGCCGTTAGAAGCTCCGGTTCCAATAGAAACAGTCAGACGCTCACTTAAGACTGCGCATGCGCATTGATTGATCCAGTCTTAAAAAAATTCTGTTTTTTTGTCATGATTCAAGCGTTTAGAAACAAAATTTATGAGACAGTTGTTGTCAGATTTCATTGGTGATTTCAAATATGAAATTTAATCGAAAGCTGGGCGAAAAGCTTTGGAGAATTTGATGTTTCCCCATTCAAAGAGATAGGAGCTGCATTTGCATGCCCGAGAATGAAATGACTTGTCTTAAAGGGACTTTGTTATAACCAGCACCACAACCCATAGGAAATGAGATTTTCCAATACTGAGAAATAATGAGAATAAATGGCAAGTCATATTGGACACTTTTGGCTTCTCAAATTTTTCCCCTCAGTTTCACATGTGTCTCTTCTAGAATCTCAAAAACGTCTCAAATTGTACCAAGAATTCAATCTCAATATAAACTCAAACATTTCGAATCGAATTCTCCCAATATTAATGGATCTGAGCTGCTATCCATATTCAAACTCTTGCTACGTGACTAGTTTCTCATTTTGCCTATTTTTATTTCTTCTAATGTAGTTTAGGAGAAGCATCTGAGACAAAGTTGATGCTTACACCACTGAGCAATAAAAGCTTCATTTAGGAATACCAGATTTTCAAAATAAACCAGAATAGAGTGCAAAGCTCAGTGTCAAATTAAAATGTGTCATGACCCCCATGGATTTTTATTCCCAGATCCTTCGTATTATTAAGTTAGTAAATAAGTGATCTGTGATGGTTATTGTGATTGACTAAACAGATTCTCATCTCTTAGTATGCCAGTGGCGGCCTTGCCACCGCTGGACTGGCCTCTCCCCAGCAGCAGTGAGCAGTATGAGCTCAGAATAGAGGTTCAACCCAGACAACATCACCGGGCCCACTACGAGACGGAGGGCAGCCGAGGAGCCGTCAAAGCATCTGCCGGAGGCCATCCTGTCGTTCAGGTAAATTGAGGACAGAGCTGTGTATTTAGAAGAAGCAAAGCCGTGGGAGGGCGGAAAGGTATTTTTTGTTTGGTTTTTTTAAGGACGTGTGGGGAGCGAATATGACAATTCTCGAGAATTGCTGCGTGTGAAAATGTGCACAAACATTTGTGTGAGCGACTGAAAGACCTGAAACTGTTGGCGAAACTGTCAGTGAAGAGATTGATAAGAGAAACGAGGGGGAGACAAAGAGAGAGATAGTGCAATGATTGTGGTGACGTTATTTCCCTGTTACTGCGTGAAGTGCAGTGTCCGCTTTTAGGGAAATGAGGATCCATGTTTTTGTCGTTGCTATCGCTGAGCCAATATGTCATATCATCTACACTGACTAAACCTTTCACTCAGCTAGTATGCATATCTCATACAGAGATATGAGATTAAAAGTGTTGTGACTTCATGCATACACTAAAAATCACCAAAATCTAGCAGATTTAAAGACACTGAGGAAACATTTGCATTTAATCATGCAGATACAGGAAATTTTTGTAATGCTACCACAATCACACATTTTAATTATTTATAGTTTATCTTCTTGTGTCAAATGTTAGATCCCCCTTTGATAGTTAGAAAAGTGTGAAGCATGTGCAGATGTAAACTGTGGTTTATGAACTTTCTCAGTTGCGGGGGTACACCGGGACGGAGCCGCTGGCTCTACAGGTCTTCATCGGCACGGCTGACGACAGGAACCTCAGACCTCACGCTTTCTACCAGGTCCACCGCATCACCGGCAAGACCGTCACCACCAACAGTCAGGAACGAATATTGAGCGGAACCAAAATCCTAGAGGTGCCACTGGAGCCCAAGGAGAGCATGAGAGTTGTGTAAGAAGATCATGATATTACATAAAGTAGACCGGGGTTAGTTGTCACATGCGGAAGTATCTCAATAGCTATGAGGTTCTGAGTCAAATATACAATTGTAAAAATGCTTGTGTCCTCCAGCTCAAGTCACCTTATCTTATCTACAGTATATAGCACTTTATAAAGTACAAATTGTTTCAAAGCAGCTTTTACAGTTAATAAAGAGGAAAATAAGAGAGTCAATGATGCAAACTTTGACAAATTCTGCTGTAAAGCAGCTCTAAAAAAGATAATGGTGTCATTATTAAGCTCAAGTCAGTTCAGTAAAGTTGAAACAAGTTTAATTCAGCTATAAGCAGCTCTACTCAAGGCAATAGTGTCTTTATTTAAATTCTGTTCAATAACAGTGTTGATATTGCAGAATTTGTCAATTATGAAACAAATTTTGTTTAGCTATAAAGCAGTGGTTCTGCAGCTTTTGCATTTGTTGCATCGTGAACAGCTTCATGCTTCACATTTGTTTAAATGTTGCTGAAAACCTATTAAATAGCCTAGTATGGCAGGTTCTCATTGTGACAACTTACCCCATGTAGTGTAAAAACATGCCCTGTGCAATGGTGGAAATGTTCAATAGCTGTTTTGTAGCACCAGAAAAGACTGTCAATAATAAACCTGCAGAAATATACTTCTAAAAAATGTGACAGCTAGCCTTCACTATATCTAGTTTAGGATTGTAGATAGTTTTTGTTTCTTAGAATATCAAAAAAGGAAACCAGAATTGATAAAACATGAACAGGAAGTGATAAAAAGAGCCAGTGTTTTTTGAGTTTTGCCTGCTAAATCTATGTTCACATTTTTAGAGTTGACTGTGCTGGTATCCTGAAACTGAGAAATGCCGACATTGAGCTGAAGAAAGGAGAGACGGACGTGGGACGGAAAAACACACGCGTGAAATTGGTCTTCCGTGTCCACGTTCCTCAACCCGGAGGCCAGTGGCTCTCTCTCCAAGTGACCTCGCAGACTATTGAGTGCTGTATGCATTGAAACTTTTCATTTCAAACTCATTATATTAAACATACATTTTAATGCATGTTTTTGCATGTATAAAATCCATTTTATTTATATAGCCTTTATTTATATAGCACATTTAAAACAGCCACATGACTGACCAAAGTGCTTCACAAAAGAAAAGGCATCATAGGAGTAGTAAGATTACATAAAACAGACTAAAACAAAGAACCAGAAAAAAATAAATAAAACACAAATAGAAAAAATATAATAGGCAGGAATATAAAACCTAATAGGCCAATGAAAACAGATGGGTTTTTAGAAGAGACTTAAAGAATTACATGCAACTAACCCTAAACCAAACCCTAACCCTATAGTAAGTACTTAAATGTATAATCACTCTGTAACAAAGACACCTTAAAAAAAATTTCAACCATATTTTATTATAATATTTTATAGTACTTAATATTTACTCAGAAATCTGTAGATATTGGAAGTGGCATCATGCAGAATGTGCAGTTCTGTTTTTGGCCATATCAAAATGGTCAAATATCATATTTTCAATATTAAATGAATGAACGTTTTACAGCTCAAAGGTCGGCCCATGAGCAGCCCGCGGTAGAGCGTCAGGACATGGACCACTGTTCGGTTCTGGGTGGACTGCAGATGATCCTAAGGGGCCAGAACTTCACTTCAGAGTCCAAAGTTATCTTCTTTGAGAAAACGCATGGTAAGTAAAACTCTTCTGTGAGAGAGCTGTTCACACTTTTACTGATTATTGTAAGTGTAGTGGTTAACCAATGGGTATTTCAGTGGCTGATGTGGCTGTTTAGAGAGCAGAGAGGTCATCAGTGGCCCCAAAACTTATTCGGACACTTAAGGCATTAGATGATAGGCTATAATAAATGGCTCTTGATTTTATGAACCGATACAATAACATCTGGACATTTTTAAGTATCCAAATCCTTTTTGGAGCCACTTTGTATCTCTTGACTGAAAGACACACAAACTTTACTGTTTCATTGAAAACGAATCGGTGAGGGTAGAAATTAGAAGGAGATTCTAATCTCACTTTACATGAATGAATAACTTTTAAAAGGTGGAAATAGATCCTCAACTACTAATTTTGTGCTGTAGCGTGTTAACAGCTCCAACCATCAACAAATAACTCTTTTAATATTTGACTTCTGCAGGCACTATCAGCCATCTGTGGAGAAAATTAGCATATGATTTGTTTGAAGTCGTATTGATGTGCTTTGCATATACTGAGAAAAATGCTGGTCCAGACTGGAGCCATGAAGGTCTGGGTTATATGGTAGACTGCAGTCTGGTTTGCAATAACACAAGAGTGAAAAAAAAAGATAAGCCTTGCAAAGCTTGCATAAACACACACACATCTACATTCCCTCCAGTTTGTCTGTCAGTTTTTAAAGACGTCAGAAACCTCAACCAACGCCTACGCACTGTACATAACGTTAATTCTAGACCTATGTTTAATGGTAGGTGGTGTGAAATACTTTTAAGAAGTACCTTTAAATCTCAAAAACTACTTATTTTACAGTTGTTATGCACGCACCTTCATATTATTTGAGAGTCTACATAAAGGCAAGTAAAACATTTTTGATATAGCATTTTTAAAACCAATATTTACAAAGTACAGAAGACATACAGTATATAGTCCATGTACATAAACATAATATGGAAGTAGATGCATTAAAAAATAAAATAGATTAAATTAAATTAAACTGGCAGATGCTAAACCAAGTAATGATTTAAATTCAATACAATTAATGAATTGAATGATTTGTGGAAACACCAGAAATGGTCTATAATGTCAAGAATATTTTGAGTGACAGCATCCAGCACAAGCTGAGTGAAATCTCAGTGTCACAGAACGACCATTAGGACAATAGCATATATTAGCCGCGACATTGACATCCTATAGTCACAACCTACACTTTCTGACGCAAGCAAAGTTTTTAGCAGCACTTTCCATTTAGGTGTGCAGTGTGGTGCGAGAGGATGTGGTTTGCTCTGCACAGATAGCATCTACAAGCACAGAGTCTCTTTTCTTTCCTGTACTCAAAGTGATGGTTGCAGAGCACAAGTCACACAGCAGGAGAGTGGGAGTTTCATCCACTATGCATGAAACTCTCTCTCTGTTGCTTATGTAGAAGTCACGGACCAGCTATTTGTTGTGGCTTCCAACAATAAATAGTGCGAATATACAAGGGCGTGTGTATGTGAACGGATGTAAATAAGTTCTGAGATATATAAAAATACTCTACCGTTCAAAAGTTTGAGGTTTATGAAAGAAGTCTCTTATTCTCAGCAATATTGTGAAATATTATTACAATTCAATATAACTGTTTTCTATGTAAGTATATTGTAAATATAAATCATTACTCCAGTCTTCAGTGTCACATGATCCTTCAGAAATCATTCTAATATGCTGATTTGCTGCTCAAGAAACATTTCTGATTATTATTATTATTATTACAATGTTGAAAACGGTTTTGCTGCATCAGATTTTTGTGAAAACTGTGATACATTTATTTTTCGGTAATATTTGATGAATAGAAAGTTCAAAAGAGCAGCATTTATTTGAAATAGAAATATAAACATATTTACTGTCACTTTTGACCAATTTAATGCATCCTTGCTGAATAAAAGTATTAATTTCTTTCAAAATAATTGGTGTAGTGTAGTGTAACTAGTGTAAAACCACCCTTCTTTAGGAAATAT
Organism: Anabarilius grahami; assembly: GCA_003731715.1. Classification (NCBI taxonomy): domain Eukaryota; kingdom Metazoa; phylum Chordata; class Actinopteri; order Cypriniformes; family Xenocyprididae; genus Anabarilius; species Anabarilius grahami. Next base: position 2,800,896 of record RJVU01057277.1, read on the forward strand.
GGATCTGTTTAAATTTTTAGATGTTATTCATAAAGAATAAAAGAAGGGAATCTGATGTTTCAAATATTTATTGTTTCCATGCATGTTTTTTCTGCATTCAAATGCCTGTTTTGTTGTCTTAGTTGACTTACAGATATGGGAGGCGGAGGCGAAAGTTTACAGAGACAAAAGCACGTCTGTAAGTACTTCAAACTATTTTCGGAGTAAAATAATTTGTGCTGTCAAACGATTAATCGTGATTAATCGCCTCCAAAATAAAAGTTTGTGTTTACATAATACCTATGTGTGTATTGTGTATATTCATTATGTATTTATATATGCACACACGTACATGTACTTATTTAAGAAATATTTACATTTATACATGAGTATTTATATATTTATATGTAATAAATATATTTTTGTTATATATATATATATATATGTATATATATATGTGTGTGTGTGTGTTTATTTATATATACGTAAATATACCACACGCATATGTGACCCTGGACCACAAAAGCAGTCACAAGGGTCAATTTTTGGGATTTTTTTGGGGGGGGATACGACAATATTTGCCCGAGATAAGACTATTTGTAAATCTGGAATCTGAGGGTGCAAAAAAATCGCCTTTAAAGTTGTCCAAATGAAGTCCTTTGCAATGCATATCCACTCACAAAAAAACATTTTTGATATATTTATGTTACAAAATATCTTCATGTAACATGATCTTTAATTAATATCCTAATGATTTTTGGCATAAAAGAAAAATCGATAATTTTAACCCGTACAATGTATTGTTGGCGACTTATGGTCCATGGTCACATATATTATGTAAACACAAACTTTTATTTTGGATGTGATTAATTATTTGACAGCACTAAAAAAAACTCATAATGGTCTTCAATAATGGTGTTCAAAAGTTTAATATAAGTTGTGTTCCTGTCAGAACCTGCTGTTCTTGGAAATCCCTCCATATCGGGAACCCAACATCTACCACCCGGTCAAAGTCAGCTTTCACGTGCTGAATGGGAAGAAGAAATGCAGCCAGCCTCAAAACTTCACCTATACGCCCCTCTCAGGTGCAGCCTTCGGTCCCTTTATGAACAAATAACCTAGCTATTTTGTTGTAAAACTGATCCAAATGATTTGTATTTTCTTTCCAGTGCCGCAGATTAAAGCAGAGCCGCCTGAAAATTACCAGTACGCACAGTTAGGCTGTACTGTGCGTCCCGTCATGGGCGTTTCTCCTCCCTCTTCCCATCTTGCGGACGGTTGTATGATGCCCTCCGGGCCGTCGTACCATCGACCTCAATCTGGCATGTATCCCGCTGTCCCACAACACCACCTCGAACACGCATCCATTCGCTACCAGGTGCCAGGAATTCTCGCTGGCTCCCCGGGTCATGCTTCGTGTATGGCGGCCACACATAGTGCGACCTCGGTGTCTACGTTTGTGTCTAACACCTACCAGCACACCATAGCAGGTGACAGCATCCAAACGGCCGCCTCGTTATTTCCCACCCTTGACGTGTCAGAGCTCTGCTCCGCTGGGGCCCATCAGAAGGCGTACGGCTCGAGGGCGTCCCCAACCACAGGGAGGTCCCCACCGGCCCGCAGCCATCAGCAGACATACCTGCCCGTGCACCAGCAGAGAAACGTCAGTCCTGTGAGAGTCGCCATCAAGCAGGAGAACCTGGATCAGGCCTATCTGGATGATGGTTTGTGGGCATCATTATTCTGATCTGCTGCGCTTAATTCTGACACTTCAGTTATAATTACAGTCAGGTTCCAGAAGTACAGATCATATTCATTCTCTCGTAAGGGAAATTGATTTTTAACAATAACTTATAAACTGTTCAAGACAGATCTACTGTGAGCTACGAGATTATTAATTGATGGTATTTGCCCGTTCACACAGATAACAATAACGATAACTATATTTGCGTCCACACTAACGAATGATAATCTGTTTATTGTAAGCTCACGCGCAGCGGTTTCAAAATACATGTTTCTGCTGTTCTTGTTGCATTTACATGGCTTTAACCAGCAGATGTCCTCAGCGTGCTATGTTTGGAGTGAATAGCTAGTGTAATCGATCTAATCTAACAGTGAATTTAGCCGACAAAGTCAATATAGTGGAATAAAAACAACGCCTACTTTTTTTTTTTTACTGCAGCTTCAAAGGAAGCTAGACAATGTTAGCGCTGGATACCTGAGGTAATTTTATGTTACACGGTTTGCTAGCCTGGCATAATGATCTCATCGTTAATACTTCTCACCATTTATTCCGAGGGTATGACCGATTGTTTTNGACGTGTCAGAGCTCTGCTCCGCTGGGGCCCATCAGAAGGCGTACGGCTCGAGGGCGTCCCCAACCACAGGGAGGTCCCCACCGGCCCGCAGCCATCAGCAGACATACCTGCCCGTGCACCAGCAGAGAAACGTCAGTCCTGTGAGAGTCGCCATCAAGCAGGAGAACCTGGATCAGGCCTATCTGGATGATGGTTTGTGGGCATCATTATTCTGATCTGCTGCGCTTAATTCTGACACTTCAGTTATAATTACAGTCAGGTTCCAGAAGTACAGATCATATTCATTCTCTCGTAAGGGAAATTGATTTTTAACAATAACTTATAAACTGTTCAAGACAGATCTACTGTGAGCTACGAGATTATTAATTGATGGTATTTGCCCGTTCACACAGATAACAATAACGATAACTATATTTGCGTCCACACTAACGAATGATAATCTGTTTATTGTAAGCTCACGCGGAGCGGTTTCAAAATACATGTTTTTGCTGTTCTTGTTGCATTTACACGGCTTTAACCAGCAGATGTCCTCAGCATGCTATGTTTGGAGTGAATAGCTAGTGTAATCGATCTAATCTAACAGTGAATTTAGCCGACAAAGTCAATATAGTGGAATAAAAACAACGCCTACTTTTTTTTTTTTACTGCAACTTCGTAGGAAGCTAGACAATGTTAGCGCTGGATACCTGAGGTAATTTTATGTTACACAGTTTGCTAGCCTGGCATAATGATCTCATCGTTAATACTTCTCACCATTTATTCCGAGGGTATGACCGATTGTTTTCCATATATCCTTTTTCTTTAAAGTATCCTTGAAAAGGGGGTTTGACTTCTCAAACAGCGGTGGATTTTTCTGAACCTCTGCGATTAACTTCTCCACAATGTCTTCTTGCATTTTAAATGCATGAGCCCTTAAATTAGAACGGATTCTGATTGGCTGTCAGTGTTTTTTCATTCAACAGCTGGAAAAAATCATTCTGAAAATGATCCCTGCGATATATTATCGTTATATCTGTGGTGTGGACAGTGCTATTCTTTTATATTTAGAGCTATATCTTTATCGTTATCATTATAGTTATCATTCTTGGTGTGAACGAGCCTTTATTTTTTTAAATAAAGATGTTTTACAGCTTAAATTCTGGTGAGAAACTACATTACCCATGATTCGGCATCCTCCAATCCAAGCAAATTGTGCCAAAAAACAATTTAGTGCTCATCCACTCCCATGAAGCACTGTGAATGACAGTCAGTGGTAACACTTTACAATAAGGTTTCATTAGTTATCATTAGTTAACTACTTTAGTTAACATTAACTAACAATGAACAATACTTATACAGCATTTATTAGTTTTAGTTAATGTTAACTTCAACATTTACTAATACATTATTAAAAGCAAATCACTTGTAAAGTGTTACCGAGTCAGTGTATATATTAGTAGTTTCTTATTTCACATTTTTTGTTTTTAATTTGTCTTTTGCAATGCTTCATGGAATTGTAGTTCTTTCATTAAAGCTGTTACACAGTCTTGAACCTTTGTCTTTTTGAATGATTTTCAAGTTCTATTTTTTTTGTTTCAAATGTTTGCAAAGTTTGAATAGCAACATGCTAAAAAACTCAGAACACCTTAGCAACGCCCTGACAACCACCTACAACATCCAAGTTTTGGAAAAAAAAAGTTGATGAATAAATAATAAAATGTTGAGAATAAACACGCATTTGATCATTGTTCATTGCTGATAGAGGACATGACAGAGCTAGATCACTTTAGTCAAGCAATATTTAGGCTTTCTTTCAATAACGATTCTCAATTCCAACTTTTGCCATACTTTTAAGTGTATTTGTTCGTTCAAGCGCAAGAAGAGTAGGGCTATTCGTGCGCGCTACGGATGAAGCGGCATATGCCGCACACCAGACGCGGCTCACTGATTGAATGCTTTTATTCTCCACATTTTATTTCGACATTTTTCTTTAAATGTAATTATTTTTTCCTCGACACACGACTTCTCGAAATTTAACGAGTTTTTTCTCGAAACACAACGACTTTATTCTCAAAAATTTGGTGAGTTTATTGTCGACATTTATTTAACACGTTTTTTTCTTGAAACACGACGACTTTATTCTCAAAATTTGGTGAGTTTATTGTCGACATTTTGGGGCTCATTTATAAAGCGTGCATACGCACAGATTTGATCTGCTGCGCGCAAGTTCAAGATCATTTGCGATTTATAGCTTTCACATCTGAAAGAGAGGCGTACGCTCGTTTTCTGTGTGTACGTTCATTCTATGAATCACACGTACGCACATCTGAGAAATGATCTTTAGATCAAATTTAAGACGGTTTCTGCGTAACATTTTATAAATGAGGCCCTTTATTTCTACTTTATTCTTGAAATTTAACGTGTTTTTTCTCAAAACACTTTATTCTCTAAATTTAATGATTTTATTCTCAACATTGTATTTCAACTTTTTTTCTCTAAATGTAACTTTTTTTCTTGAAACACGACAACTTTATTCAAAAAATTTGGTGTTTATTGTCAACATTTTTTCAACTTTTTTTCTCAAAATTTTACATTTTTTTCTTCAACTATATTCTTGAAATTTAATGATTTTATTCTCAACGTATTTCAGCTTTTTTTCCTCAAAATTTTACATTTTTTTCCTCAACTTTATTCTCTAAATTTAATTTTATTCTCAACATTGTATTTCAACTATTTTTCTCTAAATGTAACGTTTTTTCTCGAAACGCAACGAGTTTATTCTAAAAATTTGGTGTTTATTTTCAACTTTTTTTCTCAAAATGTAAAAATTTTTTCCTCAACTTTATTCTTGAAATTTTATGATTTTATTCTCAACGTATTTCAGCTTTTTTTCCTCAAAATGTAACAAATTTTTTCTCGAAACACAATGACTTTATTCTAAAAATCTAGTGACATCTCAACAAGTCTCAACATTGTATTCCAACATTTTTGTCTTGAAATTTAACAAGTTTAATCTCGCATTCTAATGACTTTAATCTTGAGTTTTTTTTATTTGTATTATTATTGTTTGGCCCTAATCCTCTTCTGTATTAATTGCTTTTTAACTTTCATTTAAATATAGGATCTGATATGGTGTATAGCATGCCACTCTATTGTGCCTAAACAATCACAAGTTGTGTGTTGATATAGCAGATATTTAGTAGTTTCTTTCTGAGGCCTGTGCACAAGTCTCTAATGTATGCCACTCTTATCAGGCGGCGCTATATGGGTCAGTGCCTCAGGTTCTGCTAACGCCTGTTAAATATTGAGCTCCTAGCAGACCTAAAACACACACAGGGACAAACAGGACACACTATTGATCTTTCAGGAAAACATTCACAATCACAAAAGCACTCGTAAATAAACTTGAATTGTGTTATTCAAGTAAAGCCTGGTATAGTTGATATTGTGAGCCACGTTTTATTATTAGACCACGGATGTAGATTTGTTTGTATTTGCGGTGGATGGTGTAGGAGTTACAAAGCATCACGCCAACGCTTCAGCTTCTATTTCAAGCCGATTGTACCTGTAAATGCAACCCCTTGTGTCCCCTAATCTAATTTTAGACTGAAAACTTTCCATTTTTAGCCCACTAACTTGTCTCAGCAGAAAAACAGGAAGCACAACCAAATAAAGTTATCAGGTTAAACTCTGTGCTGCCAGCTAGTGGAAGGTTAGGTGCATCGTTGAGTCTGGGTGGGGCGCAGACTGACTGCAGTGTCCGACCTTGTGTTCATTCACATCATGTGCATCATAAAAATGTAGATAAAAGTCGGCAGGTGAAAATGGTGCATCACTTAGTAAAGGAACAGCACAGTGTCCTCAACAACATACAGTATGTCTGCAACACAAACTGACATTTAATACTTACTGTTGGAGGTTTGATCACATCCGTTTAGCAAACACCACTAATGATGTTTTTGTTTTCATTTTCCCCTGCAGTGAATGCTGTTATAAGAAGAGACCTCGTTCATAAAAATAAGCTCTAACGTGGAAGACAAATCAACATCCCCTCTCATGAAACAGCATCAGGCCGATGAAGACGTCTTGGCATTGATATCTATTTCAATTCCTTGTTTTTCATCATATCTATGATTTGTACACAAAAAGATTATTTCAGTAAGATCACGTTAGACATAATATCAGTGCGTTTTGTTATTGTTTATATAATGTCTATTTTCTCAAATGTTTTTAATCAAAGAGCAACCTTATGAAACATATTTATCAAAGTGTATTTCAAATAAAATGTTTTAAAGTGGCTGTTACTTTATTTGTTGGAACAAACCAAGATGCAAACCAACCTGGCAGATAATTATGAGTAAACTGGATGCTTAATAGTTACTGCTATTTTGCATTTTAAATATCACAGAAAAGCATTCATAATGCTTACATAAATTAAGGACATAAACATGTATAATTATTGCATCAGCTGATGCAATTACAGCTGATGCAATAATTATACATGTTTATGTCCTTAATTTATGTAAGCATTATGAATGCTTTTCTGTGATATGTAAAATGCAAAATAGTTATAGTTTTATATTTGTTTCAAGAGCTCCAGATTCATAAAAATATTCTTAAGTATCTATAAATCAAGATCATTAAGAGTTTTAAATACAATTCTCAAATACTTAACATATGTTCATTTATTAACTCTTTTTAAATAGCAAGCATCTCTTGATCATGACGATTAGCACTTTTTATTAGCCAGATTATGAAAATAAAATTAACATATTTATAGCTTGCGTTATTCTTCTGTAATGCTTACTTGAAACAATCCATTTAGAATTTTAAAAACATGAGCATTCTTAAGTATTTTTGGGAATACAACATTTTAGAAAAAATATCTTCTGTGCCTTTTGAACATTACACCTGGATTACACTATTTTTGAACAATTATCACCGCAGAAAGAAATGAGCAGAACAGACAGCCATCAGTTTATTCATATGAAGGTACTTAAAGCCATAAAAAAAAAAAGATTATTCAAAAACACATACATATATAATGTGTGACATAACACTGTTTTGAAGTATGTGGCAACATCCAAACTGAAATCAGATGTTATAATGGCTGAACTGAACAATATCTCGTTCGATGCACATCCTCTAAGTCAATAGCAAATCCACAGCTGAATCTTTACACAAGGTTCCTGCTGCACCTTTAGTGTCTTCCTCTCATTCACAGTCAGTCAGTATATACACACACACACACTCACTCTCTCTATCTCTTCTTCTTGCTCTCCTTTTTCAGCTTCTGTCGGATTTGTTGAACGGGTCCCTTTGGCTTTCTGTTCTGCTCAGAGCTGCGAGTGTCCACCGGCTCTGACGGCTCCACCTAGAATTATGAAATACAACAGAATAAATTCATTTGAATTTCAAACCCCTTATGGCAAGACACTAGAATTGACTAATATATCACCATATTTCCCCAGTTTATTGATCATTATTATTATTACATTAAGACATGTTCTCACTTAGCTCACTTAAAGGGATAGTTCACCCAAAAATGAAAATGTGATGTTTATCTGCTTACCCCCAGGGCATCCAAGATGTAGGTTGTTTCTACAGGAGAACACAAATGATGATTTTTAACTCCAACCGTTGCGGTCTGTCAGCCGTATAAATTATGTGACCATTGACTCGCATTATAAGAGTCAATAAACATGCACAGACGAATCCAAATTAAACCCTGCGTCTCGTGACGACACATTGATGTCCTAAGACACGAAACGATCGGTTTGTGCGAGAAACCGAACATCATTCTTAACCTCTAAAACACTACTATGTCCAACTGCGTTCAGCATTCGCTTGGTGATGTCTGATCGCGCTCTGACAACGTAAGTGATGTCTAGCACTAATTGAAGTATATGCGCGAGACATCACTGCCGTTGTCAGAGCGCGATCAGACATCACCAAGCGAATGCTGAACGCAGTTGGACATAGTAGTGTTTTAGAGGTTAAGAATGATGTTCGGTTTCTCGCACAAACTGATCGGTTCGTGTCTTAGGACATCAATGTGTCGTCACGAGCCGCAGGGTTTAATTTGGATTCGTCTGTCGTGTTTTTTTGACTCTTATAGATGGAGTTCCCATTGACACGCATTATACGGCTGACAGTTAAAAATCATAATTTGTGTTCTCCTGAAGAAACAAAGTCACCTACATCTTGGATGCCCTGGGGGTAAGCAGATAAACATCACATTTTCATTTTTGGGTGAACTATCCCTTTAAAGGGTTAGTTCACCCAGAAATGAAAATTCTGTCATCATCTACTTACCTTCATGTCGTTCATCTTAAAACACAAATGTAGATCTTTTTTAATGAAATCTGAGAGATTTCTATCCCTCCATAGTCTACACAACACTTTGACACTTTAAAATGTTCATAAAGAGATCGTAAAATATAACCCTTTTGAATTGAGTGGTTTAACCTAATTTTTTTGAAGAGACACGATCGCTTTATATGTTAAACAGATTTAATTTAAGCTTTTATTCAAAAACAAACTAAAGCTCTACCGAACCTGCTTGACGCACAAGAACAAACCTCATTGGTTCAAAACCTTGACAAATCTTTAGTTTCGAATCATTGGTTCGGAGCGTGTTTCAAACTGCCAAAGTCACATGATTTCTGTAAAGGACGTTTTTAAAATGTTTCGAAATTTCAATGGTTCACCACTGGGGGGCGATGATCTCTGTGAACCCATGAATCATGCGGAGACACCGAGTTTCATCCCCCAGCGGTGAACCCTTGAACAAGTGTCTATGGTTTTTACCTGATCTCTGATCAGTTTTATGCGCTTGTAGACGTTTTAATGAGATATTTGTATAATTAAAAGGAACAAAAGTAGTTAAAGGTCCCGTTCTTCGTGATCCCATGTTTCAAACTTTAGTTAGTGTGTAATGTTGTTGTTAGAGTATAAATAAAATCTGTAAAATTTTAAAGCTCAAGTTCAATGCCAAGCGAGATATTTTATTTAACAGAAGTCGCCTACATCGAACGGCCAGTTTGGACTCATCCCTCTACTTCCTTCTTTAATGACGTCACTAAAACAGTTTGACTAACCTCCGCCCACAGGAATACACAAAAAAGGGGGCGTGGTCTTGTTGCGCTCCCACGGAGAAGAGCAAGAGTTGCGTTTGTAGAGTGTGTAAGCTGCTGCCGAATCACAACACAGGAACCGCTGGCACAATCAGAACTTGAAGGAGGGACTTCATAGAACAAGGAAGTCATCAGCCCGTTTTTATGACAGTGGAAACAGCGGTATACACAAGTAAATTATGTGAAAAATACTGTGTTTTTTTACATGCGAAACATGAACACATGTTATATTGCACACTATAAACACAATCAAAGCTTCAAAAAACCAAGAAAAACGGGACCTTTAATAGTCTCTTATTGGCTTGTTTAGCTGAGCTGTCAATAGAACAAAACAAGCCCTGAAAATTGATAAAAGAACACACATTACACTGACACTTACAGGGTTAGTTCACCCAAAAATGAAAATAATGTCATTTATTACTCACCCTCGTGTCGTTCCACACCCTTAAGACCTTCGTTAATCTTCTGAACACAAATGAAGATATTGTTGATGAAATCCGATGACTCATTGAGAGCAAAGCCATTCAAACTCTCAAGATCCATAAAAGGTACTAAAAACATATTTAAATCAGTTCATGTGAGTTCAGTGGTTCAATCTTAATATTATTAAGTGACGAGAATATTTTTTGTGTGCCAAAAAATAAAACTAAATAACAACTTTAACAATATCTATATGGGCCGATTTCAAAACACTGCTTCATGAAGCTTCTGAGCTTTTTGAATCTTTTGTTTCGAATCAGTGATTCGGATCTCCTATCAAACGGCTAAACTGCTGAAATCACATGACTTTGGCGCTCCGATTCACTGATTCGATTCGTAAAGCTCCGAAGCAGTGTTTTGAAATCGGCCCATATAGATATTGTTGAAAAATCTTTATTTTGTTTTTTTGGCACACAAAAAGTATTCTCGTCGCTTTATAATATTAAGATTAACCACTGAACTCACATGAACTGTTTCAAATATGTTTTCAGTACAATATGGATCTTGAGAGTTTGAATGGCTTTGCTCTCAATGGAGGCCTCACTGAGCCATCGGATTTCATCAAAAATATCTTAAACTGTGTTCCGAAGATGAACGAAGGTCTTACGGGTGTAGAACGACATGAGGGTGAGTCATTAATGACATTTTTTTCATTTTTGAGTGAACTAACCCTTTAATATTTAATGATGTTAGATGATTAGTTAATTGTATTTGATAGATTATACTTTCAATAAAACACCTGAAATGCATAAAAGCTGTTTTATACACGTTTGGCCAGAGTTTTTGCTGCATTTACACTGTTTTGACCGGAAGGAGTCACCAGCGTTTCAAACGCTTCTAAACGCTTCATTTGGTTCAATTGATTCATTTGGTTCAATTGATTCATTTGGTTCAATTCAATCTGTTCATCATATAAAGCGATCGAGTCTCTTTAGAAAATTTGGACTAAACCGCTCAATATATTAGTTTTACAATCTCTTTATGAACTTTTTGAAGAGTCAGTGTCTTTGGAGGGCCAGAAAGCTCTCAAATTTCATCAAAAAGATCTTAATTTGTGTTCTGAAGATGAACAAAAGTCTTACTTGTTTGAAACGACATGAGGGAGAGTAATTAATGACAGAATTTTCATTTTTGGGTGAACTAACCCTTTCAATCTGTAATAGTGTATGTTGTCCGCACCTGTTCGTGGCTCTTGGATGCGGGGATAATTATAGCTAAAATGCAGATGAGTTGAAAAATGGCCCCTAGAAATAATCCATAACGCAAGAGACTCTCGAAGAGAGTGGGTTCAGGAACCTCCGGAGGAGACAGATCCAGATCTGCAGACATGATGCTGCGGATAAACACAAACACACACTCACAAGAACATAGCGCGAGGTATTACCATAGTAGCAGTGCAAAACTAACACGACGTTTGAGTCTAACCGGCTCTGACATGCACTGCTAAAATATCTTTACATCTATAAAACAAACCACTTACCTGTAGATATTAATTTGCAGCCTTTGCTGTGTAATGGAAAACTGAGAATTAATAAAACAGTCAGTTTGTTGTCAGATTTAGGACAAACACATCCGGTGCTTTACCTCGAATGCGTTCGAGTTTCTGTCTTTACTGAGCTTTAGTGCCTCCTGCTGGACGGGAGGACAAATCCTAGAAACAGATTATGCAGCAGATACTGTTGGTTTTAATAATACACCTGATATTTTAATTCTTCAATGTATTATTTAAATTCAATGTCTTTCATCTTTCATTTTACGTTAAGCGGTGCCATTATTCAGGTGTTAATTATTGATCAGAGCACAGCTGAAGCAGACGGGCTTTGTCACGTGGTTGCTGTTACTTTTCTCAATACTGGTCAGGATTGACCAATCACAGTGAGTCAATGTCACCAACCGTCACTGTCCGTCCGAGTTATATTATTTAATGTTGTATATCATTAATTTTTATTTTATTATATATTTTTATTTTGTTGGGGAAATCTTTCATACA
>RJVU01057277.1:2834000-2847712 GCA_003731715.1 Anabarilius grahami
TTTGAATATATACTATAATTTTATATTTTAATATTTAAAAAAATAAAAAATCTAGAATAAAATGCAGATCTATCTATCTATCTCTCTCTCTCTGTCTGTCTGTCTATCTATGTCTGTCTATCTATCTATCTATCTATCTATCTATCTATCTATCTATCTATCTATCTATCTATCTATCTATCTATCTATCTATCTATCTGTCAGTCTGTCTATCTATCATCTATCTATGTCTATCTATCTATCTATCTATACATACCCAGATCAATACTGATATGTTGGGTCTCATTCTCATTTGGAGCTGCAGAGGCAGCACATGTAAGATGTGATCTGCCTGACACAAATCACTTTACAGCTCCATCTAACAGAGCAACCAAGACAGTCGGACAGAACTGGGATATGCGGTCAGTCGGCGCATGGGGTTTCACCCTGATCATGTGTGTCTGTGGCTGGGACACAAGCTGGATTTGGACATACATTTGTCTAGATCACATCCGACCTGGAAACGGAAGAAATTAGAGACTGCAGAGTGAGAGTTTGCTCCTGTTTGTGTGGGAAAACCAGAGTAACAAATCCCTGAGGGAAATCAATAACTTTAGAAACCATATCTGCCATAAGGCAAATCAAATTATAGGTAAAGCTCAAACTCCAAGCAGTGATCTTCATGTGCTCTGTCATTGATATGCTTTTATTTTGTGTACTTCTTAACTGCCTTAAAGACCCTGTTAGCATTTACATTCTCCTGAGAAACCTCCTCACAACCAGAGAGCTTCATAAACGTCTCGTCTTATGAATGGAGACAGATAGTCACATCTGCTGCACTGGCACAGCCTCTAGCATGACGCCTATCCTCACGCAACCCTGATAACATCCATTTACAGTAGTATCTGCACCCTTGGCAATGCCATCTTTACCGAAGAGTCTAGTTATCTCAGAGATCTCAACACCTTCAGACTCAATGCATATCAATGAAAGACTGCTTCTGGAATATCTGCAAAAGGTTTTCTGTTGAGAGGAGATCTGTGACGGACAGTCGAGTAATCCTGAAAAGAGCCAGATTATGGAAAAAATCAATAACCAGTCAAATAATCCAGCAAAGTAACAGTAACCATCTAAGAAAAAAAAATGGCACAACTGGTCACTACCATATATAGTGTGTTGTGTTCGGCCACTTAGACAAAGAAAAGATTGTGTGACTGATGTGTTAAAGTGACCAAGCAGAGTTTGCTTTGTTTTTAATGTGTGACGTTTAGGGACAGATTTGTCTAAAAGATGTTTAAAATAAAATAAAATATAAAGTAAAATAATATAAAATAAAATAATTTTACAGCAGAAAATATCAGAAAAGAGAGGAAATATACGTATGTAAACTTTGTGATCAAAAATATATATTTATAACAGTGTCAGTCCATGACCAGCTGTTCAAAAAACATCAAAAAATGATAGAAAATGTGTAAACTTTGTGTTCAAAAATAGAATAAAATAAATAATATAGTATGTTGTGTTCAGAGTTTTCTTTGTTTTTAATGTGACGTTTAGAGTCAGATTTAGCTCAAATAAAATAAAATAATTTTACAGCAGAAAATGTCAGAAAACAGAGGAAATATACACATGTAAACTTTGTGATCAAAAATATATATTTATAACAGTGTCAGTCCATTACCAGCTGTTCAAAAAACATCAAAAAATGATAGAAAATGTGTAAACTTTGTGATCAAAAATAAAATAAAATAAAATAAATAATTTTACAGCAGTGTCAGTCCATGACCCAAAAAAACGAGAGGAAATATATGTAAACAATTTTTGCCAATTCTAAACTTATAAGTACTAATTATTTCACAAACAAACAAAAAGGAAAAAAGCAGAAAATACAGCTTAAACAGGTATCTTTCAAAGATTTAATTAGGCCTAACCTGACAAACTTTGGCAAATAGTGATCCATTAACTAAACCACAACTAATTAACATAAACCAGCTTGCAGCTAAGTGTAAATAATTTCAGCAGGGTAAAAACAAGCCCCATTTAAGTGTATTAAAACTAGTAATTGACTCGATTTGTTCATGTACGTAAGTTTCTACATCAAGTAACTTGATCTTTAGGGCTTTATGCATCCATGCCCCACTTCCAAGTCACTTCTGAAATCATGCAAACTCTGTACGATGCAGCAGGAAAAACTAAAACAACATTAACCCTCGAAAACAAATATTGAACAGCATGAAAAATGTTAGCATGCTTTTCGGAAGGGGTCGATCGGGAGGTGGGGTCTTGCAGAAATGGGAAAGCCCTTACCAGGCAATAGTTCTGTCCTCCCTAATGGAGCCACCCATCCAAAACGGGAGAGCAGCAGAACGCTTCACAGGCGCATCCCACGATCTCCCTCGCATCCGCACAAACTGCAGTCCCCCACTGCAGTACAGAGCGCTCTGTCTCACTCGCACACTCCCCGCTCTTTCACTAGACACAAACCTCCCTCTGTCAACTTCCTCGACTTTACCTCACTGTTTCATATTCGCATATCGCTATCTTTGAACTCTCTTCTTTTCTTACGTCCTGTTTAACGTTACTATCTCTCTTCTCATTCCCTCTTCAACACTCTCTCTCTCTCTCTCTCTCTCTCATTATGGATTCTGCTCACACTCGGCCGAATGCAGTGTGCTACGCCCTGAACCGCTAGTGGAGGACAATCTCCACTGATCAATATGTAAAACTGTCCCCCCCTCGGGGACATTGTGCAGGTTTATCCTCTGAAATGCCAGGGGGAAACTGTCCAGGTGTGCAGCAAAACTTCTGCTGTGTGTGGGAAGGAAAGAGAGAAACGGAGAGAATAACAAAGACAACGCCGACAACAGAACATTGCAATTTCTCATGCAAGTCTCACGGGGCCGGTCCGTAATAAACCAGGAGTTGATGGTACACAACCCTGAGAGGAAAAACAAAATGAAGAAATCTAAACTAAAGTGTGTCGCAGTTAATGCCAACTATGTGACATTTTGCAAGACAGCTTGGCATTATGCATCACATTATAATGGAAATATTCATAAAAATAGCCATGGTTACAGCTAGTCCAGAAATGTTGGGAAAGGGCAGTAGAGCTGGCAGCATAATCAGCTATAAATGGTCTTTTTCAATTTAAAAAACAAAAAAGATTTATGTTTAAACACCTGCAATACTCGCTGTGAGCCGGGAACGCTGTGTTCTGTTGCATTTTAAAGCACAAACTGGCTCGTCGTGCACAAACTGTTCCTGGGTGTTTTTGACGGCCGAATGGCAGGCATGATCATTATTGCACAGTGGACAAAACTATTATTTTTACAGCTGTAAAAATAAAGTTTATTTATATATTAGTTTACATTTTCTGAGTGGTGCTTTCCAGTGCAAAACTCACCGCCATGATGATACACTCTAAAAAATGTTGGGTTAAAAACAACCCAAGTTGGGTTGAAAATGGACAAACCCAGTGATTGGGTTGTTTTGACCCAGCGGTTGGGTTAAAGGGGTCATGAACTGCTGTGTTTTATTGTTTTATGTTTCCTGGGGTGCAATTATAATGTTAATATGCTTTTTACATCAAAGATGGTCATAATTTAGAAATAAAAGGCATTTGTCTAAAGGCGTGTCTGCTGCGAGACTTCAGTGTAAACGCTCACTGCTGTGATTGGCTAACATCTTTCCATTTGAAATAGCTAAGTATTACTCTCTCGAAAACTTTTAGCATGTTTTTACTATTACAGCTCTCAAGATTAACTAATCGTGAAAACAACACAGTTCATTATATTAAGATCATGGCATGAAAGTTTCAGTGATGAACATTGTAGCCGATCACAGACATGTTGTTGAGCTCATGAAGGCAGTGATCTCGTCATTGCAATTCAATTTCTGCACATTTCTAACGAATGCTTTCATCGTAATGAACAGCGCAAATGAATTTTAACTAAGAGATTTGTTGAATAAAACGGGAGTTTTGGCTCGAATCAAGAACTCAGTCACTGATAAACTCGCACTGTTTGATTGACAGCTCCATAGATTGTAAAGGGAGCGTTCTTTGATCGCTTTCTATATATAATTTAATCCCTGTTTAACAGATTATTTTCATTTTACTAAGAGAAACAATGTGAAGTTGAGCGTTTAGTCACTGGTTTGATTTACTGACATATAGACAAAGATCATCTGACTGTACATGAATCATTCATATCAGATCAGGCATTAGAATGAACAGTTACTTACATGTTGTTGCATTACTGTCGAGTCCATATCGTAAAAGTCTTTTTACAAAGCCTGCGCCGATATGCGATTGATTCACCAAAGAACCCAGAGTGAATTTGCGACAACAAATAAATAAAGCTCAACTGAGACATTCACATTATTGAAAATAAATAACCATATTCCTAGCATTAGGATCCTTTGAAAGGTAATGCTATTTTTGTCCTGTATCGCTCTTCTCATTCAACTAACATGCCAGTGGGCGGGGCTAATGTTGCAATGATGAAGTAGGCGTTGATTTCTTCTGCGGAAGCGGAGTTTCACCTATCTGTGACATCATAGGCACATTCCAGGATCACTCGTTCAATGGGCCTGGTGTCAATAAAAGCTTTTATTGGTCTAACAAGGAAGATTTCAGCTCTGAAATTTACAGGATATTCTTATAGTATGATGACCTCTATAAGCTCAAAGAAAAGTTGATTTCTCAATTCATGACCCCTTTAAATGTTTCCCCAACCTGCTGGGTAGTCAAATATTGTTTAAAAATTACTATATGGCTGGCTTAAAATGAACCCAAAATAATTTGGAAATTGAAAATCAGACACATAATTACTAGAGGCAACAATAATAACCAAAAGGTGAACATTTATTCATAAGCAATTTAATAAAATTATTATTCATTAAACATATTAATAAATGTTTTAGTGTAGGATGTTGTGAGAGGTTGCTAGGGAGTTGTGGGTAGTTGCTAGGTGGTTTCTTACTGTCTTGCATGAAAAGAGTCCTGCAAGCTGTAGATATGGCTCGGGTCCCACCATCAATGTAACTCTGGGGGATTTTATCATCTGCTAAGAAAAATTTTACATCTAATCACTTCAAAAAATAACAGCACACGTCTCCTCAAAAAACACAATTTGAGGTGTCATTCATGCCTGTAAAACAAACAGTGCAGGATGATGCCAACGTTTAATACTCAGACAGCAATTGCAAAGACCACTACTAATCAGATCCTGTCGCAGAAGTGTTTCCTCAGCTCATTTGAGACCAGACAATGGGAAAAGGGATGAAAATATGCATGAATATAGATGGATATGAATGAAAGATTCATTGCCCAGTGGGCTGCAGTGCCCTGTGATCTCCCACAATAGAGAGCTGACAGCACAGCAGTAGAGCTGATGTCAATACTGATTATTCAGAGAAATTAACAACAGCAGGGGCGAGAGAGAGAGAGAGAATGATGGGGAAAAAAACCCTGGCTAGAGCGCTTAGGGAATAGAGCACTGACAACAGCACTGATCAAGATTTGAGAATGGCAAGTTCACAAAATACCAACCTTAAAACCAGATAATGCTAACATCAGCGGTCAACCGATTAGTTTTCTATAGCCAATGACAATAACTGAAGAGCAGTGTTGTTGTTATAATTAACTTCTCTCTATCAACTAAAAAATGTTGGTCATTCAAATGTCCTGAATTTTTGTTTTTTATAAATATTAGATGGAAAACTTAAGCTTAAAAAATTACAATTACACCATGTCTACACAATTGGTTAAAGTACTAAAATTACTAATTATTAATTTAGTAATAATATTTTATTAGCACACCAAACGCAAAACTTCCACAAGGAAAAAACGTTCCAAGCAAGCGTAAAGCGCCAACCTCAATTACGGATGAGCCTGTGTTATCAGTTTTTAACATAGACTGTAAAACAAAATATGGACGACGCAGCTCCACTCTCTTCCATTGTAGAAAAGTGAAGCCGCCAATGTCCCAATATGGCGCTGACATCTTGTGCTGATTCGGGACCTGAGTCTGCGCAGTAGTGAGCATGAAGTGTAGCCGCGCGATATCAAGGCCCCGCCCGGAGTGAAATAAACAATTAAAGAAAAGTAGAAATTAAAGTTAAAGTTCAAATCGCCTTCAAAAAATCCAGAAAAAACTCTGTTGGTACCTCATTGGCTACTTTGCTCAGAGAAGCTGTCAATCACAGCTGTCAATCATGATGTCACACCCCATGTTTTTATAGCATCAAATAATTAATTAAAACCAAAATATTTTTTTTTAAAAAGCGAACACTTGAACTTACATCAGTGTGATAAAAACTAAATAAAATGACAGTAACTATCTTTGTAAAAAAATATTTGAAGTGTCATTTAATTGTTTAGGTTGTCTCACGCCCCATTAAATTACATGGAGAGGGAGGGGTTTATGGCCTATACTGGGACCAGTATAGGTCATAAACCCCGGGGGGTGATCGATACGCTTTGGCTTCACTTTTCAGGATGTGTGCTGCACACTTGGTTTTTACCTGTTGTTATCGCTGGATGGTGCGATTGACCAATCAGAAGTATTCCACAGAGCTGTGTAATAATTGCCAATAACAGCATTTATTTGGCCAAATAATAGTGATGGTAGTTCCCTTTACAAATCAAATGACAGCATGAATGGATAATACATATTTATGCATAAAAAATGTTGATGTGAAATTTGAAAGTATTATAGTTAATACTGTGTAAATCAAGTGTTCATTAAGATTCAGCAAATTTTTTTGTGGATATTTAAATTGAATTTGCTGTATTGGCCACTCTGGTCTCTAGATTTCAGTATCGACATCAGCCATAGAAAAACCCATACATGATATAGTTTAAAATGCCACATGAGACATATATAAGACATAAGTGCTGAAATTAAACAAACACTTATTTTACCTTGAGTAAAAAATAAAAATAAAACAGCTTTTATCAACAAGCAGGCAGATCTCGGAACCGAAACACATCACAACCTTTCTGTTAATCAGCCAAGATATCTCAAAAATGGCCAAATGTTGGCAGAATAATCAATCTGGCTGATCAAACTCAGTATTTATCTGCAAAATATGCAGCAAATGGTTCTTGATGTCACATTTAAGTACTAAACCGAACATATTTTAATGCCAAATATCGATATATCAGCCAACATATCACATAATTAACATTATTCCCACATGTTATAAAACCTCAGTCTGTGGTTTCTTGGGAAATCCTCCTTATGTGAATATAAGTGTGTGTATATTAAGTGCTGAAGTGTGGCACGGCGCCATGCATCAACAACACGGCCCCTGCCAGATGGGGTCTGACATCCCTGATCCAGCGGTCTGAACCCATGCAAACTGAGCAGCACTTCCTGGCATTGCTTTTTCTACAAAACCTGATGTACATGCACCGAAGCTGAATCACCAATTTGATGTAGCCAATATTAAATTAATAAAGATTTACTCAGACAGCAATGGTTACTAAATTGTCAGGAAGTACAGTAACCCTCAATTATCACTGTAGACATTATAAAGATCATTGTGTCAGGCTTTCAAGTCCCTGATGGAAGATATGAATTTCCTGACAATAATCTAACCTACATCCAGCCCATAAAATGACCTATATAGACGACAATACATGAATCTAGCAGCTCGAGTCCATCTAATTAACCCAAAATTTTGCAAAATGTCCCAATTTTAGTTCTAGAGAAGCATGTGATGTCATTAACAGTAAGTGTCACAGATTCATATGTAATCTTTAATTGTTTCCATTCAAAATAATGAGGTGCGGTTATATCATCTCTATTGACCATCGTCAAGTTATTTAGTCATGAAATGACTTTGCACATTTTGCTGATAGAGTACATTTAGGACACTTATTTTTTTTTTACATTTTTGCAAACGTTGTGGGGGAAAACTGCATAAATCTGTAGGAAATAATCTGTGCAGGTTAATTTTTCTGCTCTCATGAGTCACTCAACACAACCACATTTCCAGTTATGACCGAGACGAAAAACCTTTGTCAATGCGCCAAAACCTCTTTCACTGATTGTTACATGATTTATACGCTGAAACAGAATGGCTATTCTGAGCCAGGTAGATTTACGACTGCGCTGGAGCGTTTGTGTGATGTATGCATTACCGGTCCAATCAGGCACGAGCTGGGGAAGAATGACTGAAATAAAGTCTGTCATGTTGAATGGGACATTTCCTAATTATGGCAAGACTACTTAGGAGACAAACAAAAGCTATGCTCACACTGTAAGTCCAAATCAGATTTTTTGTGTATCCGATTGGAATCTGATTTTAATTATTGACGATCCACACTTTGTATCGCAACTGTTCAGATCCGATTTGTGTGCCACTATTTCATTTTCTGGAATAGCTGCATTAATTTCTACGGCAATGACATTGCATTGGGCCAAAACCAACAACAACAACAGCAATGTGGAGGGGTTTGCCATAGAGATGATGTCTTTTTTACAACATTATAATATGTAGCCACAATGTAGTCCAGCATTGTGGATACATATTGTGAAGCAAATGCAGAAATATAGGAGGCTGTATGTGCGACTTGACTCAGTGCTGTCGTCTCCACAGCTCTCAAAATACATCTCCATTTATAGGCTATTGTAATTTTCTGCTTGTTTGGCACTTGCAATACATCCTTTGAATAGGATTTCAAGCCACATATGTGTAACGTTTTCGGCTCCAGTGAAGACAAAGAAGATTCAGAATGTAAATCAAAGTTACATTTATAAAATTAAACACACTCAGGTACAATCAAAAGTGAGAGTCTACGAAACATGGCGCATTCCACCAACAATACCAGACAACTGAATGAACCAAAATGAGGGACTTAAATACACAGTGATAATGAACAGAATTCAAACAGGTGTGATCGTTAAATCAAATACGATGGTGACAAACTAGTGGCGGGAAAATGAGAACAAAAGAAACAGGAAACCATAAGTGAACTAAGAGTCCTTGAAAATGAAAACCAAACACAATGTGTGACAATATGAATGTAGCTCAAAATGAATGTGTAAAAATCGCATTTAATGTGATGTTTTGCCATTCACATTTGCTGAATATGATCGGATTTTAAATCCAATCGGATATGCACAAAAATTGGATTTGGACTGACAGTCTGAATGAGGCTAAACTGCAGCAAATCTTATTTAAATATTACACATTACCAATCTCAAATAGAATCTGCAGAATTTTTTCCAATATTCTGCACTGTTTAGAATTCTGTGGAATAGATTTAAATATGGTGAAATGCATTCAACAGAGCTGAGAACGAGTGTTATAAGAGTTTAATAACGAGTGTTGAAATTATGCGGCCATGCATATTCATTAATTATATATTAATACTGCATACAATTTACATATTAAATTAATGTTAACTATTAGGGATGGGCATTTTTGGCAATTTTTCATTTCGATCATTGATAGGTTTCAAAAACAAGTAATCGAGCACTCGGGGGGGCGGGGCATGGCCGTCATGGAGATAATGAAAATATCTGAAGACTGTTAGGAAAATGAATGTTAAAAATAAAAATATGACATGAAAATCTGTCTATGAAAACATGAACGTGAAGGACAGAATTTACTGTAGATTTCTATAAAGTTCTCATTATAATAATATGTTTATGGCAGATCTGTGCTTTATTTTCATCTACATTATTAAGTGATTCCATAAATCGTCTGCGCATTTTCGAAGCCATGCGAATTATGCCACTGAACAAATATGACGAAAAAAGCACTGCTGCATTATTATAACATCAGTATTTTAATTTTTTTTAAAGAAACATCTAAAAGCAATATGACCGTCTCAAATAACTTTGCATTGCATTTGAGCATGTGATATGCAGCACATTCAGCATGTTAATAAATGTTGATATCCCGACCCAACGCATCCTGTATTAGATTAATCAGATGTAGCTATTACAACTTTAATCTGCAAAAGGTTTGCGAATGCAAACGTGAGCTTGACCGAAAGTGTAACTCCGATTGCGCTTTAAAAAGTGTCACTATTGTCATTTTTTTATTTATTCTAATATTTCAGCAATATTTTGGATTCAATTTGCACTTTCTGATAAACCAAAATGTTATTTTACAATATGAAAATCACTGATGATTATTTCTAAATTAATTATGAATAGAAATAAACGGATATTTTCAGCACAAGATAAAAGCTTGGCGCTGCACAGCTTGCATTGAACTGTATTTTAATCTATCTTGTCAAAGTGAAGCTAGACATTCTCTCTCACGTCTTTTGACGCATGCTGTGGAAAGCTAAACAATCAGAGTGCTGCTATAACCAATCAGGAGAAAACAAAAACAATTCGATCATCGCTTACATGATCTATCGTCGCTGTCTCGAGTACTCGATCACTGTTGCACATCCCTATTAACTATTGCATTATATTACATTAGTACAAATAACAAAACTCACGTTAAGTAAAGGTCAAAATTAATCTGTTTTTGAGTGTGAGTGTGCACAAAATGTAAAAATATTTTAGCACAAAATTCCTCATAGAGAAAGCGGAAACAATATGCTTTTCATCCATCATGCTCACAAAGGCAATTACATTCAGTTCAGCTGGATTAATCGATATAATTTGTTTAGTTCAGAAGCCTTTAGGCGGTGAATTTTCTGGTACAGGCATCAAATCCTACCATGAAAACCCAATTTGAACAGTACTGAACAATTTCTACCAGCATTTCATAAAATACACACAAAAAAAGAGTCAACTGTGAATCTAATGACTTTTATACCGTAGCACAAATTATTCCAACAAACAAAACTGTAATAGTTCATGTTAGGGGTTTGTTCAAATCCATAACCCTTAAAGGTGCTACAGAGGATGTTTTGTTTTATACATTTTTGCAATATTACTTGAAACTGTCTTTACTAACTGATAAAAGACTATTTATTAGGTGCACTGAAAGGAATATTATTAATATACATCATCTGTAGGGGTGGTTAATCTGTCTGATTTCCCGATTCGATTCGTATTGCCGCAGTACTTCAGTTTAGTGTGGCAATGTCGACAGACGGCATGCGTTTTATCAACATGTTTAGAGCTCCTGCCATGAAAACCAAAATGAATCCACACGCTTGCTTTGAGCCCAGATGGAGCTGGGTGGATCGGTTGGTTGCTCGTTCCTGGTTCTTCCATTTTACACACCTGCTCTGGCTGCCGTTACACGCGCTTGCTAACTGGAACTGGGCGTGTTCGTGACGTTCAACTCCCGGTATAAAATTTTTTACAAAATAAAATAATGCAATTTTTTTTTATAAAAAATCGATTTTTGAAAATTTAATAATCGATTCATACTCGTCCATAACATACTCGCGATTAATCAATAATCGATTTTTTTCACCACCCCTAATCATCTGTGCACGAGGTAGGGCCTTAAAAACATCAGCCAATCGTTTACGCGATCATTGCGTAAACGATTGGCCCTCTGGCTTGTCAATCACTGCCATGACGTTCCTTGTGAGAGACGCGCAGCTGCGCGCTCCAGTAACTTTCCACACTCCACAGGCGCCGCATGCAATGTTTTTGTCAGGAGACAGGAGTAACAACTGCAGATTATGAGTTACCTGCGGTGAGTCCGACATAATGAATCCACTAAGTGTGTGCGTGGCTTTAAGTCGATTGTAAGGCCGATTATGAATGTAAATTGATACTTATGACTGATCGCGCTCAAACGCGTCCAGTCAGAGCCAGTTGCGTTCAGTCTGCGATTACAGTCGGTGTTCAAATTCCATGTGAAAGTATATAAATCTGCTTCAGGAGCAGGAAACAATCGCTGTATGTTGAGCATAGTCTTAGAATGTTTTAGCTAGTCGTTAAATGTGTGCCCGGCTTAATAACACAGCGAATGCCGGTGGTAAACCTACTCGTGCACGAGTTTTGGGAGGCGTGCCCTCGAAATGGTGGGGGGTTGTTCTTACGCATGCGCTCATTTAAAAAAATCAGTCGACGAAAAGATCCTCTATACCACCTTTAAGTATGATCAGTAATAAAAGTGATGCTTTCATACCAGCACTACTAATAAAACATTTAATATTACTTCAGGCCCACAGGATATATATGATGGTATAATGCAGCAAAGCTTCCAGGAATATATTCTATATAGTTAGTTTGGTTTTTAGACAGATGTTGCATATGTAGTACTGTATCTCCTGCTAAGCGTGCAGACAGCAATGCTTTACAAGGGCCCAGTCCTGTTTTACATATTTAATGTGTGTTCTTGTGTTAATATAGTGACAACAAACCTCAATACTCAGGAGGGCTACAGAGTTTCCTTTAAATATCTGTGTCATTAAACCTGATGTGTTGTTATCCGGGTAGCAAGCTATAAAAATGCTGACTTTAACTAACTTGCATAGATTGTCGACAGTGACAGTAAAAGAATCAGTAGAGAAAACTAATATACCTGTAGAGAGAGATCTGTTAGCATTCTAATTTTCTCATTCACATTTCAGAAGTCAACAATGTGTGGCTAGAATTGTTTGTAAGAGTACGAGTTGTGTCAAATTTGGTAGGGTGCAGTGTGGCACATATATAAAGATGCATGGGGAGAAGAAGTCACAGTGAAAGTAGCTGGGACGGCCACTGAATTATTGATCTTCCTGAAGACTATTCACACACTCACAAACCAGCATGCAAGCAGATGCCCATAGATAATTATATAAAAAAAACACAAGTTCACTCAGCCTAGAAAATGATTTGAATATTTCATTCTGACTCGAACAAGACCTTAAACTGCTACTGTTGTAAGACAGTGACTGTGCAGGAGTCTTAAACAAACAGCCTGACATGAAGGTTAAGGAGGTTTACTTGCCTAAAGCAGAGGATGTTGAATTAGAATGTGAAATGATGACAGGAAGAGGAATTTATTACTGAATTACAATTCAATGAAATTCAGTACACAGTCAGACAAAAGGAACTTCATAATGAATCATTTATTTTGATTAATTAAGCCTATTTATTCCCTGGTACGAAGATTACATTGATTTACACACTGCACACTTCTACTAAACCAAGATCAATACTGTAAAAACAACAACAACAAAAATAGGGATGCACCAATATGACAATTTTGGCAGATACGATAACCGATAATTCTTTTTATTTTAAAGCCGATAACCGATATAATGGCAGATAAATCTAAATCCAAATTTTTATATACTTTTTGAAAGCCTGATTACAAAAAACATGTTCAAAGCACACAATTATAATGTTTTCATAATAATTTTATGTAGCCCAAATGACAGATTTACGCTGCACATGTTGCACTTAACTGTATTTTCCTTTTTGAAGTGATTTCAATCATATTTCAAGCTATTCAAAACCATCATGGCAAACAGAACACATCTGAAGTGTCTGTAATTCATTATTTATCAGCTTTAATGTATCGGCCAAATTTTCTTATCAGGCCAATAACGATAACATTAGAAATGAACATATATCGGCCGATACCGGTATGGTTGCCGATATATCGTGCATCCCTAAAAAAAACATTAACACAGCTATTAAACTATTTTACATAATGTCCACAACACTGTTTTCAAGTAAAATAAATATGAATTATAAATATTAAATAAATAATAATAAAATAAAATAAACATTATATAAATAAATTATTAAATTAGATCAAATAAAATATAGTAAAATAATAAAAATACAAATTAAGTGTTCTTCCAC
>RJVU01057277.1:2847760-2858350 GCA_003731715.1 Anabarilius grahami
AAATAAATAGTTATTAAATATAAAAATCTATTATATACAGTGAAGTGTACACAAATGTACAAAAATAAAATGTATTATTAAAAGAGAAACCTGCAGCAATTTAATTCAACTTCCATTCAAACAATAGTTCTACATCCTGTTTAAAACCTTCATTAAAATTAAAAATGGCGTTTTTAACTCTGAAAGCCAAACAACTTTAGTAGAGTAGGGGCTTCTCTCTGATGTGACTTGGACCAGGTTTTACTCTCTCTCTCTCTCTCTGTGTGTGTGTATATATCATTCAGCTTCTGCAAGTAATGCTGCAATGCAGAGGTTTATCCAGAAACATAAAGCTAGAGGGCGCATTGAGCGGAGTGATTCACACACCAGGTTTTCTCACACACACACACACACGGTTCATTAACACAGTCAGCTAGGTAAGCATTAGTCTGTCAGGTGTCGCGTCACACTGCATTGCATTAAATGTTCGATGTTCCTACTTATTATCGCTGACTTCTGTCAATATATACTGCAATTCCTTTTTTACTAATCAGTACTTTTTGACTTGTTTTCCAGGAAAAATATCTAAACAACCCTTTAAGATATCACTAGAAAAGCACAGATTACGTATATTTCCTATTGAAACATCATCCATCTAGCACATAGATAGAATATGATGTATAAAGAAACAAAATGGTCATTCGGGTATGTGTGTTCAAAATTGAAAGCCTTCAAAGTGGTGTCCTATTGAATTTAACAACCATTACTTCAAAATCAAGCACAGATCTGCCACACTCTCTAAGGTCATGTCCTAATTAACACTAATTTCAATTTTCAAATATTTCAAATATTCACAATTACATTCAATTTCACTCCTCAAGTTCAATATGGTGTGCTTGTACAAAAGTAGCATCACATGCCCTCTAAAATAAGGGGGAAATGGATGTCAAAAACCATGTCAAAAGCAGTGCAAGTACAAATTTCCATTATGAGTCAGCATGAGAAGGTTTGGATGACATTTATATTACTCTGAACGGTAATTGAATTTGTATGAAAGGCTGAAGAGCTTCATTCATTCTCGGCCGCTGGAGTGCTGCTTTTATCGAGAGAATACCCTGCTTTAGCATCTATCACGATGCATCAGGACCCAGGCATTGTTTCTTAATCAAAGCAATTAGCTTTCATCAATAAGCTTTCATTCAATTTGATATTTAGCCACAGGATTGTCCTGTTTCATGGCAAGGTTAAAGGGTTAGTTCACCCAACAATTAAATTTCTGTCATTAATTACTCACCCTCATGTCGTTCCACACCCGTAAGACCTTTGTTCATCTTCGGAACACAAATTAAGATATTTTTGATGAAATACGAGAGATTTTTTTATCTCCCATAGAAAGCAAAGAAATTACCACATTCAAAGTCCAGAAAGGTATTAAAGACATCGTTAAAACAGTCGACATGACTGCAGTGGTTCAACCTTAATGTTATGAAGCGAGGAGAATACTTTTTGTGCGCAAAAACAAAACAAAAATAATGACTTTATTTAACAATATCTTCTTGTGTCATTCTCCTACGTTGTTTACGCTCAGCGCTTCTAGGTTCTACGTCAGAACGCCGACTCAAACTCGGACGGCTCCTGCGTCAGCATGACACAGCATATTCTTAATTTATGTTGATGAACAAAGGTCTAACGGGTTTGGAACGACATGAGGGTAGGTAATTAATGACAGAAATTTCATTTCGGGTGAACTAACACTTAAACTTAATATATTTGTAGTTAAATGACTGATTGAATCTCATATAAATGATAAGGTATCACTTCACTTTAAATAAATAAATCTATTTATACCTATTTAAACATATTTATTTAATTACTAATAATTATAAAAATGTATTTAAATTATATACAGGTGCCAAAAGTGATGTCTGGAGGGGACATTTGTTTTTAATGACCCTAAAAGTTTGACTAAACCATCAAAATATGAGGAAAATATTTTATATATTATTTTAATATTTTAAATATGAGGGAAGAACAAAACACAAAACTTGTTTAAGGTATTTATCTCACAAAATTATTTACCAAAAAAGGCAAACAGCTACATGTTTTATTTTACGTTGCTAAGAAAATGCATAGAAAAACAAAAAGCTTACAGGAAAAAACATACATTGATAATAATCAATTATTAATATTTAGTTCTTTCCCTCTTGTTTTTGTATGTGTTCATAATTTTGTTGTTTGACAGCCTGGCCAAAAATGATGTCCACAAATATGCAATACGCTTACAAAATCTTAAACAGATTTTGAATAATATTTATATTATTATAATAAAGGGTGAAGATGTCAATTTTCCAGACATCACTTTTGGTCACTTTATATATAACATTATGTATGTAACATCTTTAAGCAAAATATAATTTATTATTCTTTCTTTTGATTTTAGGGTGGATGTTATGTCAGAGCTCAAACGCTTTCACTTCGCAGTGTAATCATTACACACTCTTCATCAAAATGCGACCAGACAGATTGGCCTGAGCCCATTTGGTCTAATTAACCACATGATCAATAATGGGGCTTTCTGTTTCAATTACTCTCCAGCCTAAAGATGCATTACAGAGCAGATTAGGAAATATCAAACTATGGCGAATGTCACTGATAAGCATCCTTTTTATAAATACTTTGTCTGATGCAAGCATGCTCTTAATTAAATGAGAATGTCCCACTTTTATGCATTTTACAAACTTTCGAACATCATATAAATAGTCTGGTTTCTTCCTCCATCTTTGGCACTTTTCACCTGTTCTTAGTAACAATAAAGCACACTTATCTGTGAAGCTGCTTTCAAATGACTTGTATTATGAAAAGAGCCTTTTAAATTCAAAATGGAACAATATGAAAATATTCAACTTGCAGAACAGTCTTCCATTGAACAATTCTATACATTAATACAGAAGATTTTAGAGCTTTTCCCCTTATTATATTATTATGTTTTGTTAAACAAAGAGCTGTACAAAGACAAGCTATTGTAGAATTTGTGCATTACAACCAGTCAAAACTCAGAGAAATGGCATATGCAAATGTTGAACTGTAATTTCAACATCCAACAGAGTGTGTCATGCAAATCTGTATACAAATGAGAAATCAGTTAAGCCTAGCTGAGGAACTCTGCTACTTTCAGGTAATTCTGATGTAATGCTGTAAAACGTAACACACTGAGGCTCTAATCAAATAATACGTACAAATTACAATATGTAAAGTTTATTTTCCCAAGGTCAATGAACAAGAAGGTGCAAACAGGCCAGTAGTCTTTTCTGATTTTTACAAGGGCTGTCATTTTATGTGATTGTTACTTTAAGGCAGGGAAATGCTAAATGATTGCTAGGTGGTTACATACTGGCCTAAGTCAAAAAAATCCTATAGTAAACAATAATCTTTGCCATAAATGATTGCATAAATGAAAGCATCTCAGATTGAATCTGTTCATGAACACTCAAAACACGTCTGGCCAGTTGTTGTTGCAGACTCACTGTGCCGTTATTTTGATTGATAACGAAATCCATTTCCAAGAAGACTGCAGACCCGCTGAAGGAAACAGATACGCTTTTGGGAAAAGGTAACTTGTGCGTCATTCTGTCTGAAAAAACAACTTTTGGGCCAGCATTAAATTTGCATTTGATAGCATCACAGTGAGGCTGAAATTTAAAGGGACAGTACAGACAATAATGAAAATTCTGTCATTATTTGCTCCGATTCTCTGCGAGTTTATATCCCGCAATTCTGACTTTTTCCCCCTCAGAATTGTGATATAGACTCACAATTGCAAGTTATAAAATCCAAACTGAGAGATATAAACACGCAAATGCAAGAGAAAAGTCAGAATTGTGAGATAAAACATTTTATGTTTAAAAGTTATCTATATAAAATGTTATAGGTTTAAATATTATTTCATGCTGTATGAGCTGTATGTCTCCTATGAACTGCATATGTGAAAATTATGTTGACTTACTGTTTACATCAAATTCATGCTTTAATAGTTGACTAATCATTAAAGTGAAGTGAAGTGAAGTGACGTGGCCAAGAATGGTGACCCATACTCAGAATTTGTGCTCTGCATTTAACCCATCCAAGTGCACACACACAGCAGTGAACACACACACCGTGAACACACACCCGGAGCAGTGGGCAGCCATTGCTGCGGCGCCCGGGGAGCAGTTGGGGGTACGGTGCCTTGCTCAAGGGTCTCACTTCAGTCGTGGTATTGAGGGTGGGGAGAGCGCTGGACATTCACTCCCCTCACCGACAATCCCTGCCGGACCTGAGACTCGAACCCATGACCTTGGTCCGACTCTCTATCCATTAGGCCACGACTGCAGGTTTCATCAGACTGTGACTTGCAACATAAACGTCTGCGTTTTGCTTCAAAGGGCGTCTTCAACAACGGTATTCTATAAAAATTAAGACTTAATATTAATTAATATTTTTTGCATTCTGACATCCAAAGGCACAACAAAACATTTTTTTTCTCTTATTCTGTGGATTTTACCCATTTTCTTCAACTTGTTACCACTGTTCTTCTGCCACCACTATGCACGCGCAGCAGCAAGTGACGTAACTGACGTCTGCTCCAAATTCGTCTATATGTAGAATTAAGAAACCCTTGTTTTTAGTGACACCGGTGGCTGTTAAGTGAACTACAGCCAGCAACTTACTGCTCATGTTTGCACTCGTGCACACGTAAAGTTTAAGAGACTGAAATTGATTCAATTCCCAGATATACTCACAGCTAAGTTATTTTTCGTTCTTTGCTTAGAAGTAAAAAGAAGTTGGAAATATCTTTGCAGTGACATACTGTTAACGAACTTCCCAATGCCGTCCACGCCGCTCAAAGCGACATTTAGATGAATATGTAAATATGTGTTGCGCGCTTTCCTCTCGATAACAAATAAACACAACAAAAATGACAGCAGTGAGAAAACAGGAGTTAAGAAATCATCTGTTAAACTAAATGAAAACTATGTAAATATATATAAATATAAAAATAAAAGCTAATTCAAAATATTACTAAATATTATAATAGTACATAAATAATACTAAAATAACCGTGATAGTTTTCAGAATATCT
Source organism: Anabarilius grahami (assembly GCA_003731715.1). NCBI lineage: Eukaryota > Metazoa > Chordata > Actinopteri > Cypriniformes > Xenocyprididae > Anabarilius > Anabarilius grahami. Next base: position 2,852,859 of record RJVU01057277.1, read on the forward strand.
ACTTTTGTGTTCAACAGAAGAATGAAAGTTTTGAAACGCACGAGTGTGATGAAATGATAGAATTGTAATTTTTGGCTGAACTATCTCTTTAAGAAACGAATCAAATACATGTATCACGTTCACAAGGGTTCCACAGTAAAATCGCAAGCTATTGTGTCTTAATTTCTCATTGGAGACGTAAAGACAACGGTCTCCTTTCAGAGGATGAAAATTATTGATGCGGCCATCAAAACTTATGGGGTCATTTCCAGCAATTTTCCCTCTTATCTGACTTGTCATTTTCAAGGCGTTTCACCGCCATTGTCTCCTGTCAGCTCCGATCCAATTCTAACCGAACTGACGACTGCAGCACAGGCAATTTGAACTCACTGCTGCATTTCCAACACATTGCAGTGGCAGTGTAAACCTGATATCACTGATGCCCTTGTCAAAATTTGGCATGCTGGTGGAAAACTACAAAAGGCAAGGTTCACCCTGATGATAGATAGGCCTAAATGTGGGCAGATAGCAAGCAGAAAACTTAAACACAATCTCAGGACTGGACATGCAAGCTACAATCAGTTCGTTTTTAAGATAAGATGCATATTAGGATTCATAATCAATTAATAAATTAAATCTATAAAAATAAATATAATCTAATCATAATTATTATTAAAATTATTAAATCGCAACTGATTGCACATATCAGTGTTTGCTGAGAAAATCTTCCAAATGAAGGTAATTCAAATGAATTACTTCACAATATTTATGTTAATTTTATAGATTTATATGTTGCGTAATACATGGCTACTTTTGAATGGCGATCACTATCAGAGGTGAAAGACACATTTGAAACTTATTTGGTTCAAATCAACGACATATTTGTAAAACTTGGTTCCAAAAACAACGGATTACTTATAGATATCTCTGCACTTTCAACTGGGATAGAAGAATTTAAATACTAAAAAAAATACAGCTGATGCAGTTGACAGCAGCAAGTGTATCTGTTTATGAACAGGAAACCCCTTAAGGGTAACAGGCATGCATCAAGCTTTCCAGCACATACTGTGAACGAGTGAGTCAGCAGTCCTTTAGTAAAGCCATAAGAGCAAATTAGCTGCAGTGCTACACAGAAACTACACTCATTTCAGCTGCTTTGGCAGCTACATTCAGATTAGAGCGAACGGAGAGACGATGAGCGCCTGCGGAGGGAGTCACGGCCTCACAGTGAGGGAGCGGGTCTCTTTAACAAGTGCTCTCCTCCGCAGTGCCTTTCTCTCCCCCGCGAAGGTCGAACAAATTAGGGCAGTCAGAAACTCTGGCCCACATCTACACTCTCTAAAGGCCTTTCACATGACTCGCGTCAGGGCTTCAACAGTGCCGTGTGCCGCTTTGACCTGCGCATGAAAAGTGTTAGAGATGCAGTGACAGAGGTGCAATTTAATATGTAATGTGTATAATATGATGATCCTTTTCTAAATACTTTCAAAAAATGTTTTTGGTAATTGAAATAAAGCATAAATAAAATATAAATATTAGATACGTACAGTAAACCTACGAAATATAAACCTTATAATAAACAAACAAAAATGATAAATGTTTCCATGAAAATAAACTGAAGTTTAAGTTGAAATACTAAAATTATTAAAACTATATAAAACTATGAAATAAAATAAATTAAAGCTACATAGAGATGTTTAATAAAAGAATAAATTACATAAGCACATATAAAAATGACTAAAATTCAACTAAACTAAAATCAAAGTGAAACCTGAAAACATAAAAATAAAAACTAATTTAAAATAATAATAAATACTACAATAGTATAAATACTATAATAAATAACACTAAAATAATACTTCATATTATAAGATCAAATATTTTGTATTCTAAACTGATTATGTTGTCCAGAGTTAAACATTCATTACTATTATTATTATAATACATGTATTAATTATGACTGTATTTATGTGATAAACTACATCATGAAGACGTAACAGACACTTCTGATCGGGCGTTACAAACAGTGACCCCTTGGGGTCCAGCCGTGACCTTATGAGTGACACTTGACCTGCCTCTCAATGTGCATACTATCCATCCTAAATAGTATGTGACATAAGTAATATTTTAAACTATTTAGGGTGGATATTATGCACTTTGGGATGCAAGGTTGGGCTGCATCCGAAATCGCATACTTCCCTACTAAATAGTAAGCAAAAAACAGTATGTGACAAAAGTAGTATGTCCGAATTCACAGTACTCATAAAAGAGTAAGTAAAAAGTACCCAGATGACCCACTTCTTCTGACGAGACTCTGAAGTGTGCATATGATGGACACTTTACTATCCCATGAGGGGGAGGATTTGTGAATGGCGGTGAAGTGATGTAACTGATGCTGGTAGGTCACATGATAAGGGCAACATGGCGATGTAGTACGTCCAGATTATATTCATACTATATAGAACATACTGTTTTAACGGCACAAAGTAATTACTTATTCAAAATAAGTACCTACTCAAGAGAGTGTATGCTATTTCGGACGCAGCCATGTACACAGACACACAGATTCACACCTAAAATAGTTTAATAGGCTGGCGGAGTTCAGTAAGGTGGGCGACAGAAAGAGCTACATTTTCCCTTGCCCAAACCGGATGCAGAGATGATCCAAATCTAGGTCAGTGTGAGCGAGTACCCCAGAAAATGTCCGACCCACTGAAAAACAAGCACGTTGACTAATCACCTGGCATTTGTGCTCTCTATCTTTAGCGCCAAATAAACCTGCAGTGCTTCATAATACAAATCTACTGCATTTGTATACAACAAACTGGATAGGATGCTGCCTTGATGGTAGTTTTCTGATGAAAATGCATTGCTATACTGTTGCTGAGTGGTTGTATACAGGTCAAAATCAAAGAGTCCTTAACCCTCAAGTCTCTATTCTGGTTTATAGATATGGCTCGGGTACCTCCTTCAATGTAAGTATGTGGGATTATTATTTCACCCTTGTGGAACTTCTTGTAGTCTTCAAGTGCATTGCAAAATCCTCTAAACAACTGACCTTAAACCAGCCGTTCCTTTACAAAAGCCCGAAGCATGACGATGTTGAAGAAAATGACAATTTCTATCATGTCAAGGCCACACTGCTATTATATCTCCCTAATGACAGAGCACCAGGAGGGGGCAGTAGAGCAGTATAATTGGTCTATTACAGCATCAGAATATATGAACTCCTTCTCTCCAGCACTTTGTTTTATCAGCCTGTGGTTCTGGCTGGTAATTTGATCATGCCGTAGTACGGATCATCGATCATTCATTAATGAGCCGACATAAAAGAGGACGACGAATCGACATGCAGTGCTAAACCTGAGCCACTTTTCACGGTGCATGTAGGTTGTAACATTTAAATATTTTTGATTGTGAATCCAACTTGCATATCATGAAAATGAAATGCAGGAACTACAAAAGACACACACACATACTTTAACAAAAGTATGCTTATGCAATTATACGGTACTATTTTATATCGTAATCATTTAAGCACTGAAAAATGCATAAAGCTGCAGTAGGAAATGAGAATAACAAAGTGTTTTTAATTAAGTGCAACATACAGTTCATCCCAGGATAAGACCCTGATTTATCATGCAAAGAATTCTAGCTTCACATCTGATGTGAGCTTAATTACGTTACTGAAGTTTTTCCATTAGTGGTTCAACTAGCATGTTGAGGAGTTGGGTGTGACATGCATGCACAATATAACTCATCTATCAGAGACATTCACAGCTCTCTGGGGGCTGCATTGAATAGCTGCACTTGCATTGATTAGCTTGTGCTATGACCTGAACTGTTTGGTTGGATGTGCTTTAGTCACATTCACACCATTCATAATTCAGAATAAAACCATGAATATTAAAGAACGTAATGTTTGCATGAACTCTACATAAAGTGATTGAGTTGATGCATGTTTACATGTCCCAAAAATGTTGTTATTGTTAACTGAAATTAAAACTATTAAAACAGTTTTTGTTCACTGAAATAAAGCTGAAAAAAAATATACATACGAAAAACTTAAACATAAAAAAAACTTGAAATACATTAAGTTTACGTACTAAAATTAGTAAAACTAAAATAAATTAAAGCTAAATAGAAATATTTAAATATTCAAATAATATTTAAAAAACAAAAACTAATAAAAATGACAAAAGCACATAACAAAATTACTAAAACGTAAACTAAAATTAAAATGAAAAGTGAAAATATAAAAATAAATGCTAATTCAAAATAATAATAATGCACTATATATCGGTCACAATATCCGTATCGGCCGATATATGTTCATTTTTAATGTTATCGTTATCGGCCCAATAAGAAAATTTGGAAAATACAGTTAAGTGCAACATGTGCAGTGCAAATCTGTCATATAGGCTACATAAAATTATAATGAGAACATTATAATTGTGTGCTTAGATGGCTTTTAATGGTGAGACTTTTTTTTATCAGGCTCTCAAAAATTATATAAACATTTTGATTTAGATTTATCGGCAAATATTAGTTATCTGCTTTCAAATATAAAGAATTATCGGTTATTCGTATCGGCCAAAATTTTCCTATCGGTGCATCCCTAATAAATACTATAATAGTCCATAAATAATACTAAAATAACATACATCGGCTTTGTCATGCATGCAAATCATCTAACATATACAGTGACAACCTGGACATTCAGCCATAAATAGCAAGAATATGGCAATCATTCGTACCTTCATATATCAAAGTATGGTTTTACTCTCTGATACGGTCATTGTACCATAGTACAGCAACAGTACTTGTTTGTAAGGGATAAACACTCTCGCTCTCTCTCTCTCTCTCTAACACACACACACACACACACACACAAAACAAACTGTGTAATTCAGCAACATACACTTCAGCTCCGTTTGTCTTTGTCAGAACTGGCAGTGGAGTGTAGAAGAGCTTTCTGAGCAATACTCGTGTGTGTGTGTGTGTGTCTCGGGGGGATGGACACACACTGCACCAGTAGCTGTGCACCGTGCAGCAGTCTGCATGTGTTAGCCTGAGGCGCTGTGGCCCACAGTCGTCCATCGAACCATTTGCTAAAGCTCACGCCTCATTTTACAGCACCGCCGCTTCACCTGACAGGTTTTTGCTGTAAAATTATGTTATTGCAAATAAATGCAAATGCAAATACAGTATGCATACGTAATTTAAATCATGCACAAACATGCAAAAAGAGAGTATTGTAAAATTAGCATAAAGATAAATGCCTGGAGTTATTTCCATGACAAAAGATTTTACTTTTGACTATACTAACAAAAACAGGTCAATGCCTATCCATCAGTTTGACTGAAAAAAACCACAATGACATTATCAAAAAGAGAAGTCTCGCCTTCAAAATGTAACTGACCAATCCTGACCTGTCGTCCACCAGATTTTTAGATAAAATTTTGCTCTTTTCTAATGCAAGTCTATGGACGTTCTGTGTGTTTGGATAGTTC